>JAAGNO010026903.1:0-41812 GCA_033439905.1 Ceryle rudis
TTAAGTGCGGTTTCGAGGGAAAATAAACAAGTGAAAAACAAAAAAAAACACTAAAACAAACCAAAGAAAACAAAAAAAAAAAAGCTCTTGATACTTCTTAGTGCATCTCTTGCCCTACCCCTCCTCTGCGCATTCAGCAGGAGTCCCCTCGGACCGAGCGGTGTCCTGCCTCTGCCCCCGCGCCCCGGGAGGGGAAGGACGGACGAACCCAAGCGGGGCCAGGTGATGAGGACACCCGGCCACATCCTGACGCACCCTGATGCACCCTAGCACGCACACATCGCACGTTTCTGCCTCCCCAACCGCTGCGCTCGGCTGGGGGACGGCGGCAAACCCTGGCCGTGGGAGGTGCTGCCGACTGCTCGTCATCTTTCCCCTTCGGCCGCAACGCTCTCGAGTCACACAGATTAACAGGGAGACCGAGCCCTTGACTACCAGCCCCTCACTACCCTGCTAGGTCAGGGGATGCTAGCTGCTAACTAAAGCGAAAGCTGTCACAGACATATGACGTCACACTCCAGCGCGCCCAGCAGTCATTAAATACAGTCCCCATGGTGACGCTATGCCCGCCCCGTTAAAAGCTCCCGCCTCGCGGGGGCGGGTAGGCTGCTGCTGACGGAAGTGAAGATGGCGGCGGCCGCTTCTGAGCTGTTGACAGGATGGTGCCTTTTCGGCCTGGTGTTGCTGGTGAGAGGCGGTTCTCCTGCAGCCGGGGCTCAGGCGGTCTGAGCGGCTGCCCCAGCCACACACTTCGTCCCCACTCTAGGGCTGGCGGGATCCCGCCTTCCCCTCTGCTGGCTCCGGGCTGGCTGATTCTCCTTTGACCCCTTGCGGTTCCAGCTCTGGGTCTTTCCGCCTGGCCGTCTCTCTTGGCCTCTGTACCTCAGCTTAGCCCGGCACTGAGCGCTTCCCTGCGACTTCTGCCGGCGCCTCGGTGGCGGTGCTGTGGGGCACAGCAGAGCCCAGAGCCGAGGGTGCTAGGCGGTCTTGCCATCCTGTCTGGGTGATGGGCTCTGCTTCGAGGTTTAGACTGTCGTGTGTGAGTGCTGCTCGTGTTGCTCAAGCTGCTCTTGGTAAAGGTTAAATTGTGTATCGTGTGTTGAATATAATGCTGATGCCTGGGGCTCGGGTAAAAAACTGTGTTGATGATATAATGGTCATCAAACCCGAGATACAGGGTCTAACTCCCAGTACCTGCTTTCTGGCATCCTTATTATGCATCATAACTTTGTTTTTGCTGTGTATTTCAGGCTATTCTAATTTTCTGCTGGGTTTATGTGCGCAAGTATCAGAGTCGGCGAGAAAGTGAAGTGATTTCTACCATAACAGCTATCTTTGCGTTGGCGGTTGCACTTATCTCATCAGCGCTACTACCCGTGGACATCTTTTTGGTTTCATATATGAAAAATCAGAATGGGACGTTTAAGGTATGGACTATAAAAAAAGTGAATTGCTGCTTCAGCAGAAGTGCTTGTGTTGAAAGAGGATATTCTCGTGTTGTCAGAGTGTTTAAAAACAATGCTAATACCTGGTTTAGTGCCTGAGTTTTTTTGAAAGTTGGGAAGTAATATTGTGAATATGACACTGCGCTCTATTTATTTGAACTGGATTTCAGTTTTTACTTCTATTTATTTTTGATAGTCATTTCCAAATACTCATTCCTTCCGTTGTGTTGAAAGGAGTGTGTACACCATCCTGAAGAAACAAATAAATCTCTTAAATGTCGCTTCTTAGTACATCTCAATGGGGCATTGTAGAATGGAATTTATTGCCCCTTTGTTCAAAAACAGACTGTATTGCTCACTTGCAGTTTCAGATTATTTTGATTTAACTTTTTTTTTTTGGCAATATACTCTTATTCTGGTACCAAAACATGAAGATTTATAAAGACTTACTGTGTTTATCTATAATATAGAACCAAAGTTAATGAGCCCTCTTTGTAAAGACGCAAAGCCAGAAAAACCCGTAGGCATGGGGAGTACAGTGATACCTCTTCTTGACTGATATCACCTTAACTACTGTTTTTATCAACTTAAACTGTAGGGGCGTATTGTGCAAAATAAGTTCTTAGTGAGATGAGTATTTGCTGTAGTCTACTCTCAGCATTACTAGAAGACTTCTTCCCAATACTTAAAAGGCTGACCTTTTTAATTTTTGAGGAGGGTTCTTGAAGTTAGTGACCCAGTGTCTCTGTGAGGATATTACCACTAAAACCAGATCAAACTGGAGCATATTAATAATTTGAATAACAGCTTAGCTTGGAGTCTGCCTGGAGCTGTAGTAAGAGATGATCCTGAAACAAGTAAGTGGGCAGATAATAAAACCCTGCACACTAGACTCAGACTCTATTGCCTTCTAGCCCTACTTCCAAAGGAACACCTGGGTCCTGCCACATCCTTGATAAGGCTTCAGGACTAGCTTGCAGCTAATACTGTGCTTTTTGACTGGTGTTTATGTAAATGTAAGTCATAAGAAGCCTTTATAGTTGAGCTGTGATGTGATTACTTTTTTTTTTTTAAACTGCTTTTTGCTCAGTGGTAATAACAGAATAAATTAGGCTATTGTTAAATGTAATTCCTAAAAGTTAGGGTCTTCGGACATTGTTTGTTCAGAATTAAAATGGATGGAGAAGATGGAAGAGACCTTTCATATGTCAGCAATACTAGCAGCTCAATGAGAATAATACTATTAAGTAATATATCGAGCCTGACTAGCTTGATAATGATGATGACTAGCTAGATAATAATGATATAACTAGGCCCACATGAAAAAAAGCACATCTGCTGGGGACTAAACAGAATTTCCTCTTACAAAGGAGACCTATTTTGTTAATGTATGCATTCCCTGATTTGAGAAACAAACCTGTGAGGAGAACAGGAGGTCAAAAGTGGTCATGCAGTCACTACATTCTTATCTAAAGTAGTATGAATAATAGAAGGAAAATTACTGTGTTTAAAATACTGTTTTCCTTCAGCTGTATTTCTTTAATGGCTGCATGCTGTGATATGATGAGGTGGGCAGATTGTGTTTTAAAACTGTCCCCGAAAGCAAGCTTTCATGCTTGCGGTAAAGCTTTTATCTCTTTAAAGTACCTTTGCCAAGGCTTCTGAGGCTTTGTGGTTTTGTGTAGTCCCTAATGTTTGTAGATGTTGCCGATGGCCTGTTGAAATAAAATTCCTCCATGCTGGCCTTCCAGAAGAGCTCTTCCTTCTCTTTTAAGGCTCAGCTGAATGAATTTCTAGCTTTGCAGCAATACCATGAGATCTGTTATTAATATATTTGAACCAATGCAAATGTTAAATTTGTGATATAGAAATATTCATGTGGCCTTCCTGATAAAGTTGAGTGGATTTGGAGTGAGAGCTTGCAAACCTATACATATAAAGCTGTGTGTTTGGTTTGGTAATTTTAGTTGAATAGTAAGGCCAAGTTAGGAGGTTAACAGCCTCTTAATGGGGAAACTTCATGAGCTGTGAAAGCTTTTAACACTGTCCTGGGTAACATGTACTACTTTACTGCTGCTGCTTAACAAGTAAGACAGGCATAATTGGGCTCAGGATGTTTCAGAGACTGCTGCCTTTCCTCTGTACCATACTTTCAAACCCAGCAGCTTGAAGGCCCCATGTCTGATGATGGGTTCTGAAGGACCATGACTCTGGCAAGAATCCTTTGTTGATTTGTGTGGCCAGAATGAGTTAAGTCTTCACTAGATTCTTTTTGGTGAATTTTTTGAGTCAAATTAGGTAGCAGATGTGTAATATTCTCTGTAGATGAATCATTAGTTCATCAAAAAACCTTCTAACTGGCTGATTTCAGAGGTTGTGCCAAAAGCATAGTGGCAGTTATCCAGATTCTAGGTAAACAATTAACATACTCTTTTTCTCTGTCTCATTTGTAATTCCCAGTATCAGTCTTAAAGATAAGAGAAAGTGGAGGATGCTCAACTTACAAGGAAGAGGTGCTATGTGTGGACTTGCAATTAGTTTTTAGTGCATCTGACCCTGCTATTGACTTGTAGATATTATTGAGGTTTTTCTGTCAACAGACTTGTAGCAAATTCAAGGAGAAGCATGTTATAATAGTTGCAGAGGTGACATTGAAAGCATAGTCTGATGTTTCAAAGTTCTCGCTGTGAATTGTGTGTTCAGTGGCAAGTGAAGGTATGTGTCCTGTCTACAAGGACTGGCGTAATTGTCTGAAGTGTAGTACCCAGGCAGATTACTCTTCTTTGAAGGCTGTCAAAATGATGCTGCTTTCTGGATGAAAGCAGCGTTCTATAGCCCTTTTTCCATCATGTGTTCTGAGCTATCTTCCTTGACAAGGGCCATACTCTATACCTTGGTCTGCCGTTGTTAACCTTGAGGTTTTGTCCATTTTGATGGGACTGTTAATGTACTATTTATACATCTTTCAATTAAGACAAGTTATTCTTTACTATAAAGAAGTTGCTTGCGGCATTTGGTACCTGTTGGTGTCTCACCATATTTTGAGAGACTTGTCAAATGTTATCTGAAAAGCTTTTATAGTGTGTCAATTGAGCAGTTCTGATATTAGAAGATTTTGCACAATAGTTGTGTAGTCCTTCAGGAAAGGAACAGTAGTACATGGACCAGGGTGACCATTATTCCTATGTGCAATGGAATTCATTGTAACACCGCCTTCTGGAGGCTGGGATTACTTGGATTCATAGTGTTTTTAAGTAGGAAAGCAGGCTTTTGCTGCTAGTACTAATCAGAAGAACTTGAATATTGCCTTGTAAGCAAAGTCCTGGTAATATGCACCAGCACCACTTCTTATCTTGAAGGTTTTGGCTGTTTGCATTAACAGCGTGTCTAATGGACTTCAAATACATCCAGTTGGGTGTCGTTTGTTGTGTGTGAAAGCTTGTTTATTTTATAATAAGCACTTAGGAAAAGAAAACCTCACTCTAGCTTAGACTTGAGATTGCTGGTGGAACCCAAGACCTCTGTGTCTGACCTACAAGTCTCATAAATATTTAAAACATAGCTGCTGCTGTTTTGCAGCAGGAAGACTGCTTGAAACAAGGATGTTATCACTATGCTGTATTTTTTTTTTTTTATTAAAGTGTTGGTGCTGCACAGTGCAGGGGAGGTGATGAGAACTTTGTTTGAAATGTGTGAATTCTTGCTACTATATGAAGCTAAAAGCCAGTGGCATTTCTTTCAGTCTGGTTAGACTGAACACCTCACAAACCTTGGGTGCCTGCCTGAGCTGTTGAAGGCTGGTTGCCTCCTTAATAATTCAAGGGCTAGCATCTGTTTAATGGGAGGTCCTTTTTGCAGACCATTCCATTAACATTTTTTGCATCTTGTAGCTGCTCGGAATACAGAAATGTCAGGGGGTTTTATTCTAGAAAGGTGTTAGTTGAGAAATCATTACCAGCTGAGACCATTGGCCAAAATATTAATGGTAGCCAGATGTGGCTGAGATGCATGTGTCTGGATGCTGCTCTCCATCTGCCAGTCAAAATCCTGTCTGTCTCTTTTTGGAAGTAACAGGCTGGAAGATCTGAGACCTGAATTTTTTTATAACTAACCATGCTATGACCCACTCTCCAGTCTTTGGTATTGTATCTTCCTTTTGTTGGCTAAACTTCGGGAGAGAGACGCTAATGAGCAGAGTGATGTCTGTGTACATTTGATGAAACATCATAAATACTGAAACCTGGAATGTTTTACCACTTTAAGCTCTGTTATGGTACATTTCTAGAGAAGGGGATCTGTGTTCCATGGGTACTCATGAAATTATTTCAGTGTCCAGCAGTGACAGTAGAAGCGTCCCCCTTAATAGGGACAAATCAATGAAATTTGTGGACATTGCTTCACCAAAAAGTGTGGAAGGTCAAAAATGTTGGATTAGCTTGTACTGCTTTTGTTTGGGGAAGTTACCTGCACAGTTTGAATAGTACTGTTCGGGTGAAATATATTAACATAAGGCACTAGCTGGACACAGTTGCTGGGAGAATGAAGATCTACTCAGTGGTTACTGAGGGAAGCAAAGTGTTCTTCACAACTACTTTTCTATTAATGTAATTATAAAATTTATCTTTTGAGAGCTTTGCTTTAGTTTTAACACTTAAGTAAATGGGAAGTGTCTTAAATTGCCTTTTCTATGTCCTTGTTTACATAGATCAGTAAAATGTTGCTATTTACTTTTTACACTTGTAACTGTATTTAAATTTCCTGATTCCTTTTAACATGGCTTGCGTTAAGGAATACTTAAGAGTAATAGCTTAATGTAGGGCATCGTACTTGTTGCACGTATTCTTGCAATTTGTTGATTCCCTTATCAATACAATGCATTGTTGCAGGTATTTTTAAAGGTGATATGATGTATGCTTGCTGAACTGCACAGAAGAGAATGAAGTACAGCAGAACAGTGCAGAGTGCCTGAATTCTGCAGATATTAAGAGAATTTGTGGTCACATTTTCACTTAAACTGCTGTTGAGGGCAGTAATGAATCTCTCCTTCCTCATCTATTGTGCTTCTAAGGTATTTGCAGTATATGTTGTAAGCTCGGGCCATGATGGACGGAGAAGAAAACAGACATGTAGAAGCTGTCCAGATGAGTTCTCAGCTGAGTTCTGGATGTGCTCATCCAGTAAATTTATATATCCATCAACTTGATGTATCAGAACTGCTGTGGAGAATGTCAGAGCTCTGACACTCACTAGGCAGCAGTGCTTCTTGCTTTTGACAAGACAGTGCTGCTGTCACTAGCTTTTGAAACAGATGAATTGGTTACTGCTTCTGAATTGCTGATGATGTGTGCATATGGATAATTTACCAGTAAGAATAAGGATTTTTTACCTCCTTAATCCATGTAAATGTGGGGCTGCAGCAGCTGACTGAAAGTTGACATAATAGATAAGGTATCCTCTTAAATTGTCTTGTATTACAGGCTTTTCTTGTGCAGAATAATGCAAAGTTTGTAAGTGCAGGCACATGTACACAATGGTGAAATGTACACATCTTTGCATCTTTTAATATAAAATAACATCTTAATATTTTAATATACTTTGCGTACATTTCCTAGTATGTGTTCTGGTCCCGTATACAATTTGAGCAACAAAATGAAAAGCAATGACCATGTTATCAAGTTCTACATCACTAGCCTGTTATAAATGTTATTAATGCTTTTTGCTGCTTTTTCTTGTCTATTCTTGGTTGGTGTGGGTTTTGAATGTCTTAATTACTCACAGAAGAGCCCCTTTTCAAAGACTTCTTTGGAAGGAAATAGTGCCACCTGTTCAGTTCAGACTTGCTTTTCCCTTAGGTGTGATTAAAGCAATGCATTTCCTTAATTTCTACCACTAGGCAATTTAAACACTTTAATATTCTGTGTGTGGATTCTTAACTTACTATGATCAAATTCTTTCTTGGTCTATTTTCACGCAAATGCCTAGAAATTTTTCAGTTGAAATGCTGCAGGGCTTGAGCCTGACAATCTTCAAAGGTTGGGCTTATTGTGTGCCTGACAGACACTTAACAGTATTGCTTCTGTTCCTTCTGCTGAAATATTTTTCTTTTTTTTTTTTTTTGCTGATTAGATGTCAAAATGATTGTATACTTTCTACTCAAATTAAGTTTATCAGCCAACTGGAATTTATTTCAGACAGTGAACTTTAAAAGCTTAATGTAAAGTGGCCTGCTGGAAGTCTTAATATATTAACATGACAGAAGGTGGTGCTGATTTTCTGAGAAAATAGTAAAATGAAGTGTTCTGGTATGTCATTAAACCCATATTCCATGAGTTAAGCCAGTTTTGAGAGAACTGATAAGGCAAGTGTTAAACTTTGTCTTATATGCAGTCTTTATGAAGTATGCTCACTTGCTTTTTTTTCATACATTGTGTATTAGTGCATGCATCTTTACAGCAACTGAAAGGGGCTTGACCTTAGTGGTTTGAAAAAAGCCTACACTTAGAAATAGAAAGGAACTTCAGCACTACTCAGGTTTTTTTTTTCTCACCAATTCAGTTATGTGGCATGTCCTCCAAATCACTGTTTTTTAGAGAACTTTGCATGTGGCTAACTATGCTCTTGATCTTGACTACATGTAGAGTGGATCCCACAAGATTTTAACAGTTCTGGAGTGTGATTAAGTTGTACAGGCAGCCTTGGACCTCTGGATTCAATCCTTGAGTTTGGGTGCCAAAAGTCATGCTTAAAAAACATTTAGCTTTCTTAAACCAATAGTTCCTCTTAAGGAGAACAGGAATGGGATGGGGGCAAGTACTTGAACTGCAGCCTTCTAGCTGGGTGCAGTTACCAATGTAGCTAGAGTTGTATTTTCACTCCATTTTTTTAACAGTTCCCCAGGACTGAGTAATGAAATTCTGAAAAAGATCAACTTTTGCTCATATTCAAATGACGTATCAATGGTAGTACATCTAGGGAGTTGCAGGATCTAAATCCTAATGCGCATGGATGGGTATCCTGTAGGTCTGTGGTAAGGTTTGATCTATCACCTTCCTGACTTTTTAGTTCCTTGATCAGCATGTGACTCTTGGGATAGGAGCTTCAGGAAAACAGTCTGCCCTTCAGTATTTTGTAAAGAGCTCCAGTGCTTAGGCCAGAAACTGAAGAGTGATGTCTGGTTAATGTCTAAGCTCAGTGTGTGTAGTATTGAGTAATCCAGTAACTTTTTTCTAATACTTGGTTTAGGGTACTATTTTCTTAAAGCTAACTTGAATATTCATCTAATTCAAGTCTTGGTCAAACCAAAAATGAAGGCTCGTACTTCTGAAAAAGGAGGTGATGGCTTAAACTGTGTGGTTACTAATAAAAGTAGAAGTTTGTAAGCTATGGCTGATCATAATAAGCTATTTGCCATTTTTATTTCTAAGTACTCTTGCATCTGTGTATATAATTTTTAGTCACAGCTATTCTGTGATAGAAATGCTGTGTGCATTGTGTGCACTCCATACCATGTCCCACTCAGTACAAGAAGAACATGGAGCTGTTAAAACAGCCACATAAATGATCAGACAGCTGGAACATCTCTCCTATGAAGAAGGCTGAGAGAGTTAGAGGTGGTTCAGCTTGGAGAAGAGAAAGCTCTGGGGACATCTGACTGCAGCCTTTAAATATAGGAAAAGGGCTTATAAGAAAGACGGCAAAAGGCTTTTGGTGAGAGCCTGTAGTGGGAGGTAAAGGGGCAACAGTTTTAGGCTGGACATAAAGACTGCTTTATTATTTTTATAGTGAGGCTGGTGAGACTCTTGAAGAGGTTACCAAGAGGAGTTGTGGATGGACATACTCAGGATTAGGTTGGATGGGGCTTTGAGCAACTCAATCTAGTGAAAGATGTCTCTGCCTACGGCAGAAAGGTGGGCACTAGGTAATTTTTGAGGGTCCCTTCCAACCCAAACCATTCTATGATGATCTCCAGAAACTACCAAGATGCAGTGGGAATTGGCACAACACACTTTGGAGCTGCCAAAACTACTCTTCATGTTCTTTCTAATCTGTGGAATCTTCCCTTTGTGAAACTGTCATGTACTTAGTCCTGTATGACTGGTTATTTGCATCTTTGCTAGCATTCTGTAGCCAGTAATTTTTTTTAGAAATAATGTTATTTTATCTGTCTTGGTATGCATATTTAATGGGTGATTTTCTTGTAGTGTTGCCAAATACACTAGTAACAGCAAGATCAGTAGAGATTCTCAGAAGATTATGGCTCTTTGGATACTGCTCAGATCTAGACCTACATGCTTGAAAAGTAGATGTTTGGTACTTTAGAAAAGGCCATCTGTACATAATTAATTTTTCTTCCTAATTCGAAGTCCTTACAAAGCAAATTCTGCTGATCAAATTTGACTCTGCCCTTTCTATTGAGCTCCATCTAGAAAACACTTCTATCTCTGTTATCTGACATTTCTTTCTAGAAGGTGTTCCCAAACTATTTGTGATGCTGTTTCTGTGACTGAAATTCAGTAATGTGGCTATCAGCCTCAAGTGGGATTCGGGGGCTGCTCTTTTAGCACTTGCTAGTGTCAGCCTTGCCAGTACAAAACTAATGCTTTTTAGATTGAGAGAATACCTCAACTGACTTCAAAATGATTGTATCCTTGACATGATTGGTCTCTCCATTAATGCTTTGCACATGCATAGTTTTTTGAAGAGCTGCAAAGATGATGTAAATGTATTAATTATAAAATTGAATCAGACACATCCAGCTGGTGGGCAAATCATACAGCTTAGTTGTCTGTACTGTCTTTTCTAAGGTACCACGTATCGCATGTTGGGCTCTGTAGAAAACTCATCCTGAGGACAGCTTTGTCCCTGCCACAACTTGACTCTGAAGCTTAGTGTCTACTGCAGTGCTCAGAGTCCAGGAAAATGGTCTAGAACTGCAAATAAATGTACCTCCAGTTGCCTTTTACAAAACATTTGGAAAAATTGTTCAGATTGCAGCTACTGAGTCTGAAGCTTGTTGTATGATACGTAGAAAACAAAAATCAGTTTCATAAACATGGATGTTTAGAATGCCACTTAAATACTAAGCACAGAACAAAAGTAAATTTTTAGCTGCTAAAAAAGATGTTCACTAATAAAATTATTTCAGTGGTGCTTTGACAATATAATGCATAGTAATTAAGGATTACTAATCTGGGGGAAAAAAACTTTGGGTAACAGCCAAAGTGAGTATAAGTAGTGGGAATATTGTGCAGTGTCTCTCCCCTGAAATGCAGCACATTCCTTAATTGTCTTTCTTAGCAGGAATTAGCTCTAATTTGAATTCCAGCATTTAAAATGGGCAAACTGGTTGCTTAACGATTTTCCTTAGGCGTTTGATAGGAACATTTTCAGTTCTATATTAATGCTATTGAATGAAGTGTTCTTTTGTTTCATTTGATATTAAATGGTTCTATCCTTTATTACTAGGACTGGGCTGATGCTAATGTTTCAAGACAAATTGAAGACACTGTACTTTATGGATACTACAGTAAGTACTTATACTTTTCTTTTTCAATTAATAGTACCTTTAGGTGAAGGCAGGAAGTTTTTAGGGGTCACACTGGATTACCCCTTTTTTTTTGATTTAACATTAGTCTTATATTTAATGCCCTTCAGTGAATCTTACATTCAAGAGCCAACTAAAAATGCAAATATACTGAAGGCTATAACATGGAAAGGCTAATGGCTTCTGTCATATAATCTACTGTTAACATTTTCTCTGTGTATTTAGAGGTCCATTAAGGGAAACACATGGTTTTTCTGGAACTTCTATGGCACTTAACATATGTAGTGATGTGAAACTTGCTTACTGTATATGAAGTTCATGTAATTGAGTGTAACACTTGTGGTTTAATTGTACAGATTCAGCAACTACTGTATTCAAAGTAAGAGCTACTGTAAGGGAGTATGAAGGAGTTGATTCAAGAGTGGTAATCATAAATAAAACTGAAGCAAAAAATTAACTGAAATCAAATATTTAACTGTTCATTTAGCCTCTGTGTAGTTTTAGATTAGTTTTAGTTGTTCTTTTGGAACTTCTGAAAAGTTCTGCTACTAGTGAACACAGCTAAGAGGGAAGCTGTACAAGAGTGATGCTTATCACTGAGTGAAATGCCTGCTTCTGTCAATGATTGGAACTCTGAGGTAATAGCCTATGTTTAAGCATGTTTCCCAAGACTTGCAGTGTTGTTTTCTTTCCCCTCTTGAAAGACCACAGGTTGACTCTTGAGTGCATATATATTTTTTTAATCAGGAAATAATTGGTTGTAAATAGTGGACTTTTTTTAAATTACAGAATACTTACTGCCTGACAATGATAGTGACAGAAACTAGAATCTGCAGCTTCATGCTGAGTGGAGTCTAAAGCCAGAAATAGTAAGAAATTTCTCTGTTTTCAAAAAGGAAAGATTTTTAAATATTAGGTTATCTTCCACAAAGATTCTGCACTATAGGACAGTGGAATTGCTTTGTATTTGCTTTCTACTCTTGTTAGGTTACTAAGGTCTTAACAGCCCAAGCATTTCACAACTCCTAATGTGGAACAGTCATCAAAATCTTCTGTGACACATTTTCTACAGACTTGTGAGACTGAAGGATGAATTTCCTAAAGATGTTTTGGGCTGAGTCTCTTTTTAAAGCAAGATGTCAGTTGGTAAATCTTGAACTGATTTTTTTTTAATAGATTTGAGCTTAAACTTGAAAAACTGCTTTTGTTTTTGGCCTACTTGAAATACTGTAGTGCTAATGTTTTGTTTCATACCACCTCCAGATGGTGGTAGAGATTTAAAGACAGTTTAAAAAGTATTTTTCTTTCGTGGTTTTAATTTGAGGAATGGGTGTACATTTTTATAACTACAGTTACATTGGAGTGAACAATAATAGGTAACTTATTTTTCAGAAGTCTCCGTCATTCTTACAGAAACACAACTTAATGCCTCTCCTGCATCATTAGGTCTAGTCCCCTGCTGCTGTCGCATAGCATAGTGACAGGAAGGCTGAGAAGGAACGAGTTATGAGACTGGAGGAGTTGTTTAATACTATTCTTTTTTTTTTCTACATGTATCCTTATTTAAACTATTTGGTCTTGACTTTTTTTTGTTAAATAAAGGGGAGCAGAACTGAAATCTCCTTTTGTACTTAAGGATGTGAATACCAATACTTTCATATCTCTCCTGAAAATGCAATGATAACTCTGTAGATATTACTTGCCTCCTGTGGCAGTATTGGCAACTTAGTGTATGAATAATTGGCACACTTAAGTCACTGTTCTTCAATCCGAGGCACTTCTAATTATGGCAAGATTTGTGGGGTTGTGGCTTAACTGATATTTTAGAAAATTAAGGATTACTTTACTACCTGTTTTGCAGTTTACTGAGAAAGCTGTCACAATGTAGAAAACGTGGTGGGGGTTTTTGTTGTTTTCTTTTGGTTTTGTTTTTTTGAGTCATGGGTCCCCATGGAACCATGTACTTTCTCATAGTCTTTTGGTTTCTTGGCTAGATTGATACAAAAGTAGAATGGCTTTCTACTGGAAGAATGATAGATGAGGTAACTTTAAGAATGAAGCTTGAAATAAGTCTCACTTCAAAATGCAGTTAAGTGGCCTAAGAGCTGTACTTAGGAAGCCAGTCTACTGATTGCTTTGAAGCCACAGTCACTTTAGTGTGTTAATTCTCATAAAAGCAACTATAGTAGAATGTCTGTCAGTACTTGAGGGACTGAAGAATGATCAGTGGTTGGCAGACACTCTGAAGCAGCATGTCAGCTTGTGTTTGGAAGGAAAGCCCAGTTCAGAACATGTTGTAATTGGAAACTGTCCAACAGCAGTTTCATTTACCATGAAGCAGACTGAAACAATTGACTCTAACCTGGAGCATTTCTTCCTCTAGTAAGTAAATCCTACCTGGTGGAGTCAGCTTGATATTCAGTGTCCTTTGCCAAAGGTTTGTGAATGGTAAAAGGATGTCATGGGTACATCCCAGTCTTTCTGTGGGGTAGAGCGAGATATCTTGACCTGCGTGTGTTGTATACCAACTGTAGTGTGGCAAGGACTGTGCTAAGCTCTATGAGGATCTCTTGGCGTGATTTTTCATTTCTTTATTCTTAAATAAAAGTATTTTCTTAAGTCAGTAATTGTTATTGTATGGTAGTTTCTATCCAAAATAGTACCAGGAATTAGTAGACCCAAGTCAAATGCAGCTGCATGTTTTCATGGTCTGGTCCTAGGAGGAGACTTGCTGAATACTATGGAAGACTTGCATAGCTGTACTTGACAAATATTGTGGGGTTATGTCTGGAGATAACACTCTCCTAATAAGTGTGATTTTTGAGAGGCAATGTACCAGAACACAAAGGGAAAGTCTGTTACAGTATTGACACCTACTGTGAACAGTTTTAACTGTCCTGCTTCAAACCAGTGTCTGATAATGACCTGAAATTCACTGCTGATTCATATTCCTGAAATTTCTCTGGGGAAAACAAGATGTCGCATCTTTCATTCTTGATGCAAAATTGTTTTAAGAAATTCTTTATTAGATGTGAGATATTTGGGAAGAAACATTCATCTTCGTTTTTTGTGAAGTAGCTTGTGTGACTCATTGGCAGAAGCAAGGACATATATAAAAAAAATTGGTTTAAGCAACTTATTAATATTGATGTTATGCAATGCACCAGTATATGATACCATCTGGAAGAGCAGAAGTTCTCTGTGATGGAAGAAACTTCTGATTATGTAATATTTTTAAGCGTCCTCTAGTCTCTCAAAAATATTTGAAGGACTATATTGATCTTGGATACTGTACTTGAATTCTCCCAGTTCTTGAAGATATTTTGGTTCTTTCTACCTAGTGCATTTTGCTTTTTATTGTTCCTAGCTACCTTTGCATACTACTAGGAGGAAAAAAAAAGTCAAAACATAATGAAGGGATGGACCATTGCTGTAATTCACTCGAAGACTACTACTAGATCAAACTTTGTACTGATATGGTGCAAAATAGCAGAAAATAAGTCATTTTGACTTGAGATAAGAATTGCTCTCTGAGAAATATCTTCAAAAAAAACCCCCAAATTATCAAGGAGCTCTTGCTGAAGGATGCCTAGATTCAGGTTCAGGAATCATTGTTGTACTGGCTCTACACGGAAGTGCTTTCCAGTGGTAATGCTTCAAGCTTCTGATACAACCCATAAAAATGCTTTGAAACAAAATTTGGACCTTTGAACTAGAGCAAAGAGCACTCCCTGATTTAGAAGTTAAGTTTATAGAAGTGCCATAATGAAAACTGAGGCACAGTATGTTATGCCAGAAGGTCACCTGGGAGTTAGGGGGAAGGGAACAACTTTGTCACTTGGTTGACTGGCTGTTTGCTGCTGCAACACTTTTGAATTGGGAGGTTAGCTTTCCAGGGAATAAACAGCCCTTTTAGTGAGCAGAGCAACAGGCAGTCAGGTGCTTCCTTTTTCATGAATTCTGAAAAAGAAAATTAAAATCCAGATGATCGGTCTCTTGTCTTATTGATAGAAACTTTGCCAAATCTTTTGAACTTTCCTTTGTAATATAATAGCAAGAACAATCTTTTATTACTTTGACTATGTGACCTATAAATTTAATTTTCAGTTCTAACTAAAAAATTCTCATAGGCAGTTTTAAAACTTCACCTGATGATGTACAAAAAGGTCTCTCTTGGAGTGATTTTGCTTGGGAAAAGCAAATGCAAAGCTACCTTTAAGTGTTGGGTGTTTTTCTATGCTAGTCCTATAAAATTGCTATTGTAACCAGGGTTTTCATCAAAGCCAATAGCAGAGCTGTTGCAACAGTAAGTGTAAGTTGGAGTTTATGCTACTATGTCTAAGTAAAGTTACTCTCAAGTTGTAGTGTTAAAATCTCATCTAGAGAGCACATTTAAGGTGAACCAAAGAACTAAGTGCCAGCAGAGCACTCATGAAGGATGGAAAATTCTGGAATGAGTCTTATGCTGAATCTTGTGTATGCAGATGCTGTCTCAGAGTTGATACAGAGTATGCTATTAGAGCTTAAAGGTTTTAATGCAAATCATCTGTTACAATTCAGCACTGGCTGAGAAAGTCAGTTCACTTACTAAAGCATACATCTGAAAGAATTGTGACTGTTTAGTGGTTTCAAATAATGTCTGTGGAACAGAAAACTGCAGCTGAAGTTGTTTGATCCTCATTTTAGTTGGAGGTGACTTCTTGACAGGCTTGTGAAGTGCCTGAAGGTATTAGTCTCTACTCGGTGATTTTTTTTGCAAGGTCTTCACTGAAGAACCTCCAAGGAGAATCATTATATCTCTACAAATCTGCTGACTTTCACAATGGAGTTGGCAGAAACAAAGCATTAGATGCATGTGGAATTAACTTGGCTCAATTTTTGTAGTCAATAACTTCAATAGTGTCAGAAGTATCACTTGAGTATTAAAGCTAGATGCTCTCTTGAAGTGGAAGTGCACTATTTGTGCTAGAAGGGGTACTGTTTTCAGCAGCATGCTAGTGTGGTTTTTGTTCCTCTACTTGAGCCACTGTTGGCATTTGGTGGATGCTTGTGGTGTGCTAATCAAAATTGGTAGAAATTCACTTGGACTCAGAAACACTGAGGTTGGAAAGGGAGCTCTGGAGTTAATCTAGTTCAATAGACTCCCTTTTCAGAGCAGCTCCTTTATTCCAGTCTCCAGTTGGATTCTGAGTATCTCCAGAAACAGAGACTCTACTATGTCTGAGTAGACTGTTTCTGTTTCTGACTGCAGGCAGAATAAAGTTTCATGTTTAAATTTCAGTTTGTGCTCATTTTTTTTATCCTTTCCCTGGGCACCACTGAGAAATCTGCCACAGTCTAGTCTTCAGTCCTGCACCAATATGTATACACACGGATAAGATATCTCCAAAAACTCTTTTCTCCAGACTGAACAGTCCTAGCTCTCTCAGATGCTCAAGCCCTTAGTCACTGTTGCTTTTGGCTGGACTCTTCAGTATTTGTGTCTCTTGCACTGGAGACTCCAGAACTGGACCCAGCACTCCAATTCTGAAGAGCTAATGAGACCACATTGAGTCAAGGGGATTAATTACCTTTCTCCATTGGAGGTACCACTCTTCTAATGCAGCCTAAGGTATTGTTGGCCACCTATGCTGTCAGGTTGATACATCTGTGGCTCTTCACCTGTGTGGTGAGTTAAGGTGTCCCAGCATAAAGTCTAGCAAACACCGGAACTGGTGCAAAGAAGAGTTAGTATGACAGGTGGATGTTAGATGGGGAGAAGTGGGACCCCTCCTTGATTCAGATATGACTTGCCTCTTAATCTCATGGAGGAAAGCATTTTAGCATCGGACTGCTGTGGTCAAGTAGATTATATTGTTTGTTTTTTTTCTTATTGCTGTGGAATGCTGATGTGCTCTCTGGCCTGTTTCTCATGTGCTTAGAGTTAGAAGTAAACAGCTATGTCTGAATATTTTTATGCAGTCTTGAAGTTACAGGTAAAAAAGCCATGTATTTAATCTTTAACTTGGAGACACGATCCAGCTCTGTAGTGTGGCATTTGCCAATGTCTTAAGAGTCAAGAATGAATCATGGGGTAGAGGAGACTTGAATCTAGAAGGAGCTCATAGGGATACTTCACATACCGAACTTCATCTTGAGGGATTTAGTTTAGCTAATCATCTCGTAGATAAGTTTTTAATTAGTTTAGCAGTATTATCTGAAACTAGCATTTTTTACCTTACCTTGATAATTTCAAAATAAAGACCAGGAATTACCTCAACATTTTTCTAATACTGACTGACTTTACCTTCCTTTAGAGGTGGTTTTGGCTACTTGGATAATTTTTGAAAAATAACTCATTTGCTACCAAGTAAGCTTTCGGTGAGGTGAAGCTTTTTTGTCTGATAGTTGAGGGAAGAGTAGACAAAAGAAGGTAGGTAATACTTAGCTTAGAACTGCTAAGGAGTTGGGTTGACGTAAGAGGACTTAGTGGGATCTTTCAAAGATTTGATCCTTTATCATGCCCTGTTTTTCTCTGTTTTCCAGAGGATTTCAATACTACCTCAGGTTTCAAAAAATCTAGGCTAAACTTTTCCCTATTGTTTTCCTGATGACATGACATACTGTTAAAAGTATGGATTTCTTCTTTTCTTAATTTGATAAATTCCTGGCAGGAACTTGGAGAATGGTGAACTCTGTCAAGTACTTGGGGATTGGATTGAATTAACTGGCTTCATTGAAAGTGCAGTTACTTAACCTTTTGGTAAGGCTCATCTGGATAATCATCTGCTTTGTTTACGCTGACAATTAAGAGAAGCTTATAGATGTTACCTTTAAAGGCCATGCAACCTGGGGAGGATGTCAAAAGCTTTATGCAGTAGTCTATTTAGAGTTGCTTAGACTTGCATCTAAACTTAATTTAAATACTCCAGAATGCAAACAATATCCTAAATATTGTTATCCTTTGAGCCCTTGGATGTGGAAAAGGAGTTTGAAGAAATTGGAGTAGCACTGTTGGTAAAAATGCCTAGTTCAATAGAAGTCAATTCTTAACTGAATGAAAATAACTTGGTTTGGTGGATTTAGATTAACTCTTTGCATATTGAAATGGGGGATTTGGGAAACTAATATAGCCACTTTTCTGACTACTTTTACTGTGGGAGTCAGATTTAATATATAAGAATTTAGCCACTTATTTGACACACAAACTCCTCAAAAGTGTGTTGCCAGACACTTGTGATATTCCTTTTAAAAGCTGAATACAGTGATGTTAATAGAAGCATGTGAGTAATATTTTTGTTAGTGCTTCTGGAATATCATTGAAAACTTTGCTTGCTTGATTTACTGTGTGCTGTTGAGATGCTTGTTCTGTGAAAGGCTTTTCTGATACCTGGTGAAAGCTGGACAAACTATACAATTCGACAGCCTCAGTCCAATTAAATAAGACAATTCAACAAAAAGCTCAGTTGGTAAGTGTAGCTGATTGTCAGTAGCCACTGAGAGTAGTCCTCTGCTCATATACTGTCACAGATGAGAAAATTTTAGAAAATAGGATGTTAGTAGGAAGAATTACAGGAAAGTATCAGGAAACAGAAGAAAGGAAAGGATTTATAGCTTTATAATATGATGTAAAGCATACTGTATAAACCAAATCCATGATATAGATTAGCTATGTGTTCAGGAACTGAACACCAGTGGCTTAAATTATGAAAACTTAAGCTCAGTGTCGGAAGCCTGAGCTGTTCTCTCTAAGTTACCACAGCAACATCATTTAGGAAGCACTGCTGTTTGATTGGTGGAGTGCTAAATGGTAGCCTTATTTCACACAGTTCATAGATACTATCTTGAATTTGAGTATCTTGTCCTTTATCCCCTTAGAAGAAACATGAATCAATCCCATTATCTAATGAGCCGTGGGTGTACCTCATATGAGTAAGGTATGCTGAAGCTAATATAGTATCCTGAAAGTGAGGCTATTTTCTGTGCTTTCAGCGACCTCTATGGGCTAATTATTCTGATTTTTTTTTTTTGATTAATGATGCATGTAACTTGCCTAATTTACTGTCACAGTGCAGTATGGATTTAGGACTAATCTAAAAAAAAAATATTTTTTTATCAGAGGTGTGATTTCTAAAAGCATTCACAGTATTGAAGCAGGTTGAGTACTGCTCGAGGTGGTTTAAAAATGTTACGTTTCAGAGTTTGAAATTTCAAGGTATCTTAGGGCCCTGAATTTTATGCAAATTGGCAAAAATGTTGGTAAATGTGATGTTTATGAATGAACAAAAAAAAGTTCTGTTTGTTACACTGCCATACTAACTCAGCACTCCAAACAGTCGATCCATCTAACATCTTCAAGTGTTTTTTTTCCAAATAATTAATTCTCTTTAGAAATAATTTCTTATATTTAGGTTCTAGGTGTTGATACTTCATTTCTCTTCTACACCACCTTCAGTAAAAATGCTGTGATAGATTTTTTTGAAGCAAATGGATACTGTAAGGAGTGCACTAGCCAAGAAAAGCAACAAATTTAAGTTAGGGATGATTATTTTGATTAGTGGTGGGAAGGTGTTAATTAGCTATGCAAAATGAGGCAAAGATTAAAAGTAGGCAAAGATCACAGGATTTATGTGATCCTGGGTATCTTTGCTTATCCACAGAAAGGAATGATTTTGCTCTTGCATAAGCACTCTCAGTTGTGTGGTACTTCTGATGTTTTGAGAGCTTCATTAACTCTTCTAGGATACCTTTCTCGTGGGGTGCAAATACTGTAATATACCGATGGACAGTTTTTACTTTCCTAATAGACTTCTGAATTGTTCATAGTATAAGATTCTGAAGTGTTAAATTATTTTGGTAAATAATGTCCTAAAAAGTACATAAATTCTGATAATACAGAGAGCTGCAGATTTAAACTTGCAATTCTTGATCTGAAATTGGTCTCCTCCCTTCGTATCACTGGCTAATCAGTCCAATTAATTTCTGACTAGCCTTTTTAATGTTTTCAAACTTGCCAGCTAGTATTTCTGAAGATTTGTGTTAGTTTAACCCTTCACTTATGTTAAACTAACTGATTTAAAGTCTCTTAAGATTGCCTGTGTATCAAAATAATGACAGTATGACTTTTGATTTAGTGACTACTCATATCCACGTCTATTTCAACCTCTAGTGAGTTCCTCCTTTAAAGGGATGTTAAGTGATGATACTGTATTGCTCCAGCTTGTTCTATTTTGTGAACTGAGGTCATCAGTAACAGAGCCATGACTTCCATCTCTAATATGCTTACATTAATAGTAGAACAACCCTCGCAATACAGTCCAGTAATCAAAATAGCTTTAAACTCGTTATATTTCTGTATATAACTTTTATATTAACAACAACTGTTATTAGTTGGCATAGCTTGTTTTTATTCATTATCCTATGTGCTACCTCTTTCCTAGTGTGCTAGTCCTGTCTATCATCTGCATGCAGGTGATTACTTTTAGGTTTTTTTTTATCATGCTGATTTGAAGGTGGATTTGCAATCCTTAATCAGAAAGGGTTAATTCTATAAGACCTTTGGAGTTCACAAAACAGTAATAGTTGATATGCTGGCTAGTAAATGTCATTTACATTTTAATTTTTGAATTTGAGAGCTAGAATGAGAAAAAACTAAAATTTAATTATTTCCTTTGAGTTACTATGCAGTAAATGAAGCGCCAATGTAACTTTGTTCACTTAAATTCTTTCTCCTAGCTTTGTACTCCATCATACTGTTCTGTGTCTTTCTGTGGATTCCTTTTGTCTATTTCTATTATGAGGAGAAGGAAGAAGATGATGGCAACACATGTTCAGTAAGTTCACTGTAGCAAATGCACTAAGTAGTGAAAAAACAAATGAGTACAGGCAAAAAATGAAAGCAAGAAAGATTGTCTGACTTGAATACTACAACGTTAATAGCATTTTTAAGTCTATTACTATAGCTCCTTTAAAATACTGAGGCAGCTTTAATAACACTTAGTCTGACGTAGTCTACTCTAAGCACTGTGTTCTCACATGAAATGAAACCTTAGTGAGAAGTAATTAACATCTCTATTGCCATGAATTTTTCAGCTTCCTACAAATTCCTTTGAGCCTGATTTCATATACAGGAAGCTAGAACTTCTTACATGAGATTTTCTTCAGAATTGAAAGCATGCACGAACAGGTTTTAAAGTAGAAGACAGGAAGATTATACTGATGCTGAGATAGGTACTCAAGTTTAGTGTCTTCCTTCTTATAGTAGTTTTTTTTAAGGAGGCAGTAGCAATTTACCTGAAGCTGCCACTTTGTTATTTTTACAATGCACTGACATGCATGAGAACAAGTAAGGTACTACCCTCTCCAAAAAGAATACTTTTCCTAAAGAAACTTTTAATCATTGATGATGATAATTTTCCCCTCTATTCTGTTGTAACCGTAACATGAGAAAAAGACTTCTAATCATAGCCATAATATAAAGCATTGGTAGTAAGATTTTTCTTTGAGTGTATTTACACTGAATGAATGGATAGTTTGATGGAAGCATAATTCAATGTACTTGTTCACTGTTCTCAAGAGAATTCAAAAATGTATACTTTGGATTTGTATCTAAAATGACTCATGGTTTCTGTGGAAGTCTTTTTGAAGAACACCTGTTATGCTAGGTACGCTTTGCCATAACTTGTTGGACAAATGTCTTTGGATTTATTTTAATATATTAACTTTTTCTTTAATATACAGCAGGTTAAAACAGCACTCAAATATACTCTGGGATTTATCACAATTTGTGCAGTTCTTCTCTTAATTGGGTAAGTATTTGTATTGGACACAAATGGGGGATATACTAAATAGACCTCCAAACAGAAATTTGTTCTGGGCAAGATTAAAAAGATAAATTATAGTACACTCCATCAATATGACAAATATCTAGCTTATCCTCTAATAGGGCTTAAATACCCTGAGAATTAGGTGCCTGAAAAGTGAGAGTAAGTGGAACCTAAAACAGTTTTCTTAACGGTGGAGGTACTTGTGCTTCCAAGTTCTCCCTGTTTGTGCAATGTGAATGTCCATCAAGGGTATAATGGCTATGACTTGTACATTGAGATATCAATACAGTTGTAAAACAGGGAGTAAAACATTTGTGCTTTTCCTCTTTTCTGCCTCTCTGAAATGCTTTTGTGGACATCCACAAACAGCTTTTAGGAATATGAGTAGGTGTTATGTGCTTAGTACCTTCTGAAGTAGAAGTGTACTGTGAAGGATGTAAGTTTAGTTGGCATAGTTGTGCCTAAAGATTTTGCTGGTATTTGTTTGATAGGCAGATGTTACTGAAATGGGTAACTTGGTTGCAGTAAGTGCTGTTTATTCTGAAACTTCAGGGAGTATTACAAATGAAATTTAAAATCACCATTAAGTATGACATGCACACCGATATTGAATGTTTCTAATGTGCGCTGTTTCTTAAGCTTTTTAGCATTTTGACTGCAACAATGAAGTTGGTAAGGTTTACAAAATGTATACTAAAATGAACCACATTAAAGTGCTGGAGTGTGAAGTGGAAACTGAGGTGAAATGAATGCTTCTAATTATATACCACCTTATTGGAATATTGGTTGTTTTGATAAACACCAGAGGTACATTTCAAGAAATAGGTTGTCCTTCCAGTGAAAAGTAACAAATTTGTTGTTACGAGACTAAAGGAGTTTAGCTTGGTCATGGTCTAGAATTACTACTAAAGCTTCTGACACAAGCTGTTTCTCTGACTGTTGGCTCCCATCATAGGCATATATATAGTGTAAAATCCAGTTTAGAAAATGTTGCAGTATCTCTAGCAGATGTCAGCTGAATCCTCAGTAGCTGTAAGTATGTTTGTTCCTTTATTCCAGTAAGATGGAACTTGATTCTTGACTTGCCGATTGTCCTGTGTGCTATTAGGCTTGTTCTTTAAAGTCTTCACAACTTGTAAATTACAGCAGCTTCCATGATCTCCTCTGATGCTGTGACACATGGCAGGGAGATTGACTTGCAAGCCAGACAGCTGTGGTACCTGGCCTGGGACTAAATCAGTTACTGAACAGTGCTTCTCTGTAGGTACAGACTTAAAGCCCACTGATCTAAACAACAGAATATCCGCTGCAGGAGAGGCAGGACTCCTGTAGATAGGGATTTTAGTATTTCTCATTCTAATTGGAACAATTTTTCTGCTGTTGTATGCATGAAGTTGCTTGCTTTCTTTTAAGATGGTAATGAGTAAATGGTAGCATCATTCTCTGATGTGCTCAGAATGGAAAAGCACTCTTGCTACTGAAGACACTGTAGAAGAATATAATTCTTGTCCTCTTTAAGGGAAACTATCAAGGCTGAACAGTTCAGTTTAGGAAGCAATTGAGATGACTGTGCCAAAAAAAAAGAAAAAAACAACTTTGGTTCTAGTATAATTATTTTTATATATATATATACATAAACCAGCAGGTGTCTCAGTGTTTATGTAAATTTTTGTCTTAGAAGTTAGTCAACTGTATGTGCAGCAAGGGCAAAGAGCAGCCTTACGAGTCCCAGTGTAATAGGAAGGAGGTAAGTGTTGGAGCTGAAGACTCTGACTGAGAGGCTCAACTGAATGTGGTAGTGAAGACCAATATTGCAGTACCACCTCTATCTGGCAAGCAGTAGGAGATTTTCTCATTCGTGGTCAGAATCAGGCCAACATTAAACCAGACTGGAATTTTACCTATAGGATTTAACTTTAGGAGTCTAGACTTAATGGACTATAATAGTCATGCACATATGCAAGAGCAAAAAAGGTTGGAATGTTCCTATTAAGTGTCCAGCACACTTTCTTGTGCTTGCATGACTAGTGTCTCATATCAAAACAACCTCTGTTCTGATTGATTTAGCACATTATCTGTATAATTAAAACAGATCAATAAATAGCTTGGTTCCTTTAAAGATGTCTCCACAAGAAATCCCTACCTCTTTCCTGGTCAGCATTCCTCAAAGAAACCATAATAGCTATACTGAAGGTTGAAGTTTAATATCTTATTTTTACTTGGATGTTTACCTTGTTCCATTAGAGATCAGTGTGACTATTTTGGTAAATATAGTATCATCTTTGTGCCAGATGATCTTGGAGTTTTTTTCTAAGTTGGTAACAGAGCCCAATGAGTAGGATTCCATTGGCTAAATTGTTAGCAGTAGTAGCATTTATCCTAGTCCTTTACTTGTCTATTACAAAGCCTCTTGCTGTGGCAAAAATGTGCATGCCTGTAATAGCACTTAATTCCTCTGCACAAAAATAACTTGATGTAGTTATTAATAATCATTAATTCTATTAATAAAATTATTATCAGTTAAATTATTATCATTAAAAGCAAAGTATGGGTAAAATTTGTACTGAGATACTCATAACTAATAGTTATTTGTAATGCCTTTCCTTTCTTAGAAATTACCTGCTTTCCTTGATTATAGCTTATTTACTTTAAATGTCATGTGCCAGAGCCAAGGGGATTGAGATTTTACAGTCTACATTGAGGCACCTTTCTACAGCGGTCTGGTTTGAACTAAAATATTTGCTTTTGAGGCTAATGAATGTTTGATTCTAAAAGGAACACTTCATTGGCTGTCAGTGTTTGGAATTAAACTGGTTACCTTGTTTTCTAAAACCATTAGCTTTTAAAATGCTATATGTCTAATTAGCCCATATGTGATTATGCAAACTGTGTTATAGCAGAACTCACTTTAAGGAAATGAGATTAAGTCCAGTGTGTTAGAAGTTATTTTCCTAAGGATGACAGTTAATGGCACCCTTTGATTTAAGGATCAAACTTGACTCATCTCTACCTATGTGTTACCCTTGCCAAAAGTTAATAGTTTTAAACTGCCTGTCTTGCATTTACTTCATGTTCTTCAGCCTAGATATTGATCTAGATCTTAATAGTAGTATTCCCAGGATGTGTTTTAAGCAGCATAGCACTTTGCTTCTATTATTAAAATTGCTGCAGTTAATTCCATTTGTGTCCAGAACTCCAAGTGTAAGACATCAGAGCTGAGCTGCTCTGCTTGCTTGCATTTAACTGAATTCTCAGCTTCTCCTAAAAGCCCTGTACCGGTACTTGTACTCTTTTCACTCGCTGTCAATGGACAGACTCATATTGCACCACGGTGATGACAGGTGAATGGAGTTACTTAGCATAGAAATTTCTCATTCTGTTGATGGCTACTATGGCTCTCAGGCTGTGTTGATGATTTAGTCAACATAGCAACACAGCCAGTACTTCTGTCAAATTTCTTCTTGCTTAGCATGCGTGAAGAATGGGCCTAAACCGTGGTGCGCGGTGCTGGTGCAATGGATGGGCTGTGTTTGAGGTCCTTTGGGAATGCAGATGGGATGCAAGTCTGTAGATGGCTAGGTGTGCTGACTCTGGCTTATTCTTGTGGCCTGTTAAGCTAGAGGCCAGAAGTCTGTTCATGTGGATTAGTTAGCCTTTTGGCTAGCTTGTTACTAGTTGAGGGGCCCTGTTCAGGAGGGCAAATAAGATTCCTGCTTGCTTGGGACTAAAGTGTGTGAATTTATAACTCCTGCATGCCTTTCTGAGGCCCTTGGTGCATGGAACTTGAATATGAGCAGAATCAGATGTTGATCTCCTTCAGTCAAGGTTTAGCAGAGTACTAATTGAAGAGTGTATATAATGGATACTGTGGCTTCTGCTCTGATTAGTGTCCTTTGATGCTAATTGTAGGTAATCTCAGCAAAACAAAATATTTAAACTCTGTTGCTCTTGGAGGGGGGAAAAATGTCAAGCAAGTTTTAAATATCTGTCACTGTTTAGGGTCAGGGCAGCCCCTTAGACCTATAACAGATGCTCTCTGTTAACCCTCCTCCCTCCCCAAAGGGGAAGAGAAAGGGAATAAGGGAGAGAGACTTAGTGATTAGAAAAGGAAACTAAAACAGCTTTAATGAAAAGGAAAATACTAAAATGGAATATATACATAACCAGTATTGAACCCAACCCCCTGATGGTAATTACAACACCGTCACCACTGATGCTGTGGAGCAAACCCTGGGAGAGTCCCAGCCTGGGCCCCGCAGCAGATGGGAGCTGTGTTCAGGAGCTGGATTCTGGTACTGGATTCAGGAACACACTGAGTGGGATCAAAGGCAGAATGGGCAGAGACCTCATTGGATGCTTGGCAAGGACCTGATCCAAGCGGAGCAATGCTGGCAAAGTGTCTGAGAGGGAGAGACCCTCATGATCCCTCAGCTTTATACCGAATATGATGTATATGGTCTGGAATCCCTTGTTGGTCAGTTTGGGGTCACCTGACCTGTCCACTCCTCCCTGCAGGTGCAGCCTTTCACCTTCTGCACCCCCCAGTATGGTACACAAGATCCAGCAGTGGCCTTGTTCTGCACACCAATCCTTGGTAGTAACTCTCAACATGGGGTGTTATCACTGCCAGCAGCAGACCCTGCCTGTGCAAACAGACTGCTGACTTCAGACAGTGCAGTTAGTTAGAAGAACTGAGCTGAAAAGTGAAATCCCTGAACAGAATTAGTTCTGTTCTCACTCAAACCAGGTTTGTTCTCTTGCATTTTGTCCACACATAGCAAACTCATATTGATGCTAAAAGAAAAGAACTTGAGCTTACTTAGTTTCCTCAGAGTCTCTTATTTTTGTAACACTTTTTTAGCAAATAAACCTCCAGTTATTTGTGTTGCTGTCTCTTCTAAGTAGAAATTTTGCCTAACCTTGTTTTAATACCCGTGTCTTGATGTCTGCCTGGATGCTACTTTACAGATAGAATTACTACTGGAGGCAGATAAAAGAACAAAATCTGAAGTCAGCAAGCCTGCATCAACTTCAGAAAACACAAGCCTTAACTGAGCTCTTGCACAGTCAAGGAGCTAAAGCTCAAGCATTTCTTTAAAAGTTAAGATTTTAAATTTTAAAATTTTAACTTTACAGAGTACAAGCTTGGTTTTGCTGTGGTGATTAGAAGTCCACACAGTTAGTTTAATACTAAGGTTTGAAAGAGATGCTTATGTTCTGTATGTTTGAGGGATATTCCTGGAATGTGCATGTTTGTATTCACTTGTTTATGGGGACTTGAAGCAAAGTACAAATATACTTGTGTTTATTCCCTATGGACTTTGGTTTGGGTTCTCACATTCTTTACATCAAGTTTCCCTCCAAATCTGAGTTCCTTGTGACTTTTAGGCGTTGTGGTTTATTTGTAGAAGCTATGGTTTTAGATTGGTATGAAGATAGTGGGTTTCCAGCTGTTACAAAGCTAGCTGTTTTGTCTGTGGAGTTGCTGAAGAGTTACACTTATTATTGGACTTCAGATGGGAGACTGACAGCAGGAAGCTTTCAACTAGAGGACTCTTCTACCTGACATTCTTCTGAACACTCTTTGCGAATCTCTGCTTTTTGGAAGGTCAAAAATCTTTAATGAACTTCTCTGCAGTTCAGTTCTCTAGGCCAGCTACAGACCAAGGAATGGAATGCAGCAGGTGTGTTATTTTAGTTGCAAGAATGGAAGATAAACATGTCCTTTTAAACTTTAATGATTCCCATATCAAGCAATTAGAGGATCATAGAATGATAAAGTTTTCAATTCTTGGAAGTAAAGAGGGTGTCAGTAAACCTGCTGCCATAGACTATGACCTCTTCTCTTGAGGAGACTGATTGACAAAGTACCCTGGGAGGCAGTCCGGAAGAGTGAAGGAGTCCAGGAAGGCTGGACGTACTTCAAGAAGAAAGTCTTAAAGGCACAGGAGCAGCTGTCCCAGTGGGCTGGAAGATGAGCTGGTGGACAAGAAGAACGTCCTCGCTGAATAGAGAACTTTGGCTAGATCTTGGGAACAAAAGGAGAGTTTATGGCCTTGGGAAGGTGGGGCAGGCCTCTCAGGAAGACTGCAGAGATGTAGTGAGGCTATGCAGGGAGAAAATTAGGAGAGCAGAAGCCCAACAAGAACTTAACCTGGCTACTGCTGTCAAAGACCAAAAAAATGTTTCCATAAATACATTAACAACAAAAGGAGGACTAGGGAGAATCTCCATCCTTTACTGGATGTAGAAAGAACATAGCAACAATGGATGAGGAAAAGGCTGAGGTGCTTCATGCTGCCTTTGCTTCAGTCTTTAGCAGTAGAACTAGTTGTTCCCTAGACACCCAGCCCCCTGAGCTGGAAGGCAGGGAGGGGGAGCAGAATGAGACCTTTACAACTGAAGAGGAAATAGTCAGTGACTTGCTGCACCGCTTAAACATATACAAGTCTCTGGGGCCGGATGAGTTACACCCAAGAGTACTGAGGGAGTTGACAGATGTGCTCATCAATCCCCTCTCCATCATTTACCAGCAGTCCTGGCTAACTGGGGAGATCCCAGTGGACTGGAGGGTAGCAAATGTGATGCCTTCTACAAGAAAGGCTGAAAGGAGGATGTGTGGAACTACAGGCCTGTCACTCTGATCTTGATGCCAGGGAAGGTCGTAGAGCAGATCACACTGAGTGCCATTATGCACTATATACAAGGACAGCCAGGTGATCAGGCCCAGTCAGCACGGCTTTGTGAAAGGCAGGTCCTGCTTGATGAACCTGTTCTCCTATGACAAGATGACCCACCTAGTGGATGAGGGAAATGCTGTGGATGTTGTCTACCTGGACTTCCCTAAAGCTTTTGACACTGTTTCCCACAGCATTCTCATGAAAAAACTGTCTGCTCATGACTTGGATGGGTGTACACTCTGCTGGGTAAAACACTGTCTGGATGGCTGGGCCCAGAGAATGGTGGTGAATGGAGTTAAATCCAGCTGGTGGCCAGTCACAAGTGGTATTTCTCAGGGCTAAGTATTGGGACCACTTCTGTTTAACATCTTTATCAATGATCTTGGTAAGAAGATAGAATGCACCCTCAGTAAGTTTACAGGTGACACTAAGTTGGGTGGGAGTGTTGATCTGCTTGAGGGTAGGGATGCTCTCCAGAGGGACTTCATCAGACTGGATTGATGGTCTGAGGTCAATGGGATGAGCTTCAACATAGCCAAGTGCCAGGTACTTGCAGTGCTACAGGCTTGGGGAAGAGTGGCTGGAAAGCTGTCAGGCAGAAAGGGTTTACTGATCGACAAGTGGCTGAATGAGGCAGCATTGTGCCCATGTGACCAAGAATGCCAATGGCTGCGCAGGGAGGTGGTTGAGTTACCATTCCTGGATGTGTTTAAGAGCCATATAGATGTGGTGCTTGGTGATATGGCTTAATGGTGGACTTGCTAGAGTAGGGTTAATGGTTGAACTTGATGATCTTAAAAGTCTTTTCTAACCTTGATGATTCTATGATTGTTTTATTCTAGCTTCCAGAAGTGTGGATTTATAAGAGAATTTGTCTCCACTGAGACTTAAAGTTTTCTTTGCTTCTCTGCATGAGTCAAATGAGGATAGTAAGTCACATTAATGCATCTTCTAATGGTGCTTGAGTGTAGGATCCTTACCTCTGTTAGGACTGGTACATGGAAAATCAGTTGCTCATTGAACTCAGACCTGACTCTGCACACTCACACATGTACTTTGCTGATCTAAATAGAACATTTGAGGGAGGTGTGAATAAAATGAAACATTACCTTCAGAATTTTTTAAACCTAACATCATATACTTTGGAATAAGGAATAAATGATTTCTGTTTTCTTAACTAGGAAGTAGAATTATTTTGCTATGTGACTAATTGGAGTGAGATTACTTTTTTTTGCTTGTTTCAGTGCTTTTGTTCCTTTGGATATTCCCAACAAGAAGAATTCCACAGAGTGGGAGAAAGTGAAACTCCTGTTTGAAGAATTTGGAAGTAGTCGTAAGTCTGAGACAGTTCTGAGCTTTGCATAACTTGGTACCAACTTGTTTTGCCGTACTCATCATTGACTGCACAAGAAAACTAACTTTTTTGGTGACAGTCTTCCCACTTGACCTCACCTACACTAAATTTTGCAATAAGATTGTTCTCTTTCTGTTCAGATTAAAGATTACTCTGATGATTTTTTTTTTAAGTACAGAGGAGTGACACTGGAAGTGTCTGCTTTGAGTACAGTCTACACTTGACAGTAAGAATTCCAATGTCGTGTCTCTTAATATTAATGGTGGGGAGGGTACCTTTTTCCATAGTCTTTAAATGTTACTTGGATATCCTAACCTCAGTGAACTTCAGTATGGTGTGCATCTTGTCGTGCAAGATGTGCAAGTGTTTACCTAATTAAATGCAATACTGCTGCTCACTGTAAGAATGAGACTATTTCCTAAGTGATTTTTTTCTGTTTAGGCAGGAAAATCCTATGGGTGTTATGACATTTTTTTTCCCCTTGGTTCTCCTAGTATTGAACTTTTCTAAAATTGTTTTGTTTGCATTTGTTTTACTACTTTGTTAGGGATATAAGGAAGGCCAAACTCCATGAAGTTTTATTTAACCTTTAGCTTATGCAGTTCATGTATTTAGCCAGTGTGTTTTCAGAGCAAAGGTGTAAACAAAATGTTTTATAGGTGAGCTAAGATAGGTTTGATGTTGCTTTCCAAATGTATCCAGAAAAACTGTAGCTAAAAGCTATCTGACATTTACTCTAAACACACAAGCACTCCAATATTTGTGTCTTTTTCTTGTGTATCAGAGTGTTGGCTTCTGTCTGAATGCTTTAGAATACAAATGCTCTGGATATAAAACTATCCAATGCTCTGAGCCTTGGTCAAGTTGTATTCTGTGTTTTAGGTGTATTGTACTGCCAAAAGTCCCTGTGATGACATCTGCCAGCTCTGTCAGCACTTGGTGTATCACTTCAGGGTCCATGAACTTTGTATGTGCAGTTTGCCTAATTGTCTAATCTGATCCTCTCCCACCAAGGATACATTTTTTTCCATCCTTTCCCCTGTCTTTCAGGCCTGGGTTTCCTGAAATGTGGTCTTTCTAGTAAAAACTGAGGCAAAAAAGACATTCAGTATTGCAGACTTTTCAGAGTTCTCTGTCACCAGGGCCCCTGCCCCATTCAGCAGCAGGCCCACATTTTGCCTTGTCTGCCTCTTGTTTCTTATGGCCTTGAAGAAGCCCTTGTTGCCTTTGACATCCTTGCAGAGTCTTTCATCATAATCTGTGCTGTAAGCTGTGCTTACAAGCACTGGAGATGGGGGGATGAGTCTATAGCTTTGTCATATTGTTCACTGTCTGCTTGTTTCTCTTGCTTCACAAAGATTTTAACTGACAGCGTAGAATAAAATGCTTCTTAAACTGCTTATATAGGTAGTGACAGTGGTTGAACTGATATGCAAGCTAATTTTTCTAGGCTACCTTGATATAGCTGTCAGTTAAATATTCAGCTCTGTACTTGTGTCAAATGTGAGGGGCCAGTCTCTTTTCAGTGGTCCCCTGTGACAGGACAAGGGACGACAGTCACAAACTGGAACACAGGAAGTTCCACCTCAACATGAGGAAAAACTTCTTTCCTATGACGGTGACAAGAGCCCTGGAACAGGTTGCCCGGAGAGGTTGTGGAGTCTTAGTCTTCTTCTCTAGAGACTTTGATAAACCTGCCTAGATATGTTCCTGTGTGGCCTGCCCTGGGTGATCCTGCTCTGGCCAGGGGGATTGGACTTGATAATCTCCAGAGGTCCCTTCCACCCTCTACCATTCTATTATTCTATGTCATTGCTATGAAAGTATAGTTTAGCTAATGTTTATTTATAGAAAGGTTTAATCATTAAGATGCTGGGTTGCCCAGGGCTTTATTAGCTAGCTTTTGAAAAACTCCTAAAGATGGAAATTTTCATCTCATGGTGAAAAAAATTTTCTTTTATCCAGTGTGGTTATGCACTCCATCACCCTTTGTCTCGCAGATAACCACTGAAGAGCCTGGGTTCCACTTCTTTGATAAGCAGGCAGCTTGTATTAGATCTTTCCAAACCTGTATGTGTTCCAGGCTGAACAAGCCTGTCTCCCTTTACTTCCCTGCACAGCATGTGCTCTAACCTCTGGCCAACTTAACTTTCTTCTTAGCTTGCTCAGATTTACCAGTCTTGCCTATAGTGGAAGCCTCAAAACTGGTTGAGATATTCCCTTTAGGGTCCCTTCCCTTAATAGATGGGCATGCTCCTGTTGAAACATCCCTGGATGTGTTGGACTTTCATGCTGCCAGGGAACACTGCTGGTTTACCCTCACTTTACTATCTGCCAAGATCCCTGGGTTTTTGTGGAGATATTCCACATCCAGGAAGTCCTCAGTCAGTATTGTTCCAAGAGGTTCTTTCATGTCCCAGATGCTGGAGAAATGAGGACAAAATTCTTGCCTGATTGTCTTTACTTGTATGTGTTGTCCTGTTTACATTAATGTATACCTTTCCTTTGTATTTCCCCAGTTAACCCAAGAAATACAAAGGTCTTGTCTTGGGATATTTTTTCTAGTTCCATTTAGTTTGTATTTCATTTATAATCCCACTACAAACTCATTCATTGAGGCAGAGCCTGATAATACTTCTGGTATACAATTATCAATTTTTCAGTCACTTAGTTTCTTAATGTTCCATTGAACAGAGTTCAAACTTTAAAAATGGCTATTAAATGTTGATTTTAAATACATGTACACGAAGATCATCAATTATGATGTTTAAGTTCATTGTGTGATACGTTAGAAATAGGGGTCACTTGTGTGATGTGGGTTTGTTGTTGTTTCCTTGTAGGTTTTTGGTTGTTTTTTTGTGGGGGTTGTGTTTTTTTGTGTGGGTTTATTTTTTTTCCCCCTAAACTTCAGAACACAAGTAAAATTTTCACAAGTACTAAAGGGGAAATAGTGCTTTGTTTGGGTTTTTTGTTTGGTAGTATGGAAGCTTAAAGCTTGCTATGTGTCCTGCATGGGGAGGTTTGGGACAGGGCTGTTGCAAAAAAATTATGCAGGAGGATTCAGGGAGTTTTATGCCTTCGGGGGTGTTTGGTAACACTCTTCTACTATACCCTCTCATTTCTAGAGTGATAGTGATGCTACAGTAACTCCTTAGTCCCTTGACCTTTTTCCAATTTGTATGTCTGGATGTACATGGTCTGAGTGAAGCTGAGGCTGAGAGTCTGGCTTGTTTGGTTGTTTGAAGGATCCATGCTTGCCTGATTCTCTGGACAGTGCTTTTTTATGAGAAATCAGGTCATAATGAATAAACCAAAGATGAACCATCCAGAATGCATGTCTAAATTGTAAAAATTACCACAGCACCCTGTGGAGGCCAGAAATAAGTCTTGAAGAGGCATTAGACAGCTATGGGAGAAAGTTCATTAGTGGCTAGCCAACCATGTGACTGCAACATCTATGAACTTGTAGCAGAGGTGAGATAGCTGTCCTGCTTCTTGCAGTATTGGAGGAGGATCTACTGCTGACAAGAAGCTAGGTGAATTTTTCATCTGAGTTGCTATGTCTGATAACTGTCTCATTTTTTTTTTTTTCTTTAATTAATTTAAATATCTTCAGGAAACCAATTCAGGAAGAAATGTTCTTATATGTTTACTGTAGGAATGTTCATCAAGTTGTTTTGGTTTTTTTAGATGGCTTGACTGCTCTTTCATTCTCCATTAGTTCCTTGACTGTGATTGGAATGTTGGCAGCTATCACTTACACAGTAAGTTGCTACACGTTTCATCTCTTTACATTCACAATATTTGCAGTTATGGGCTATGCCTGTATGGAAAGCTGTCATCATGCTAAATAGCTTTAACAGTGTCTTCTAGCTCTGGATTTTCATGGTTTGAAATACTACCTCTAAGTTCTTGGAATGAAAGGAATATCTTTTTTTACTGTAAGTTTAAGAACCACCATTTCCATACTCAAGCACAGATCAGACTTAATTTCACTGTGTTTCTGCAAGGGGAGGTCACATTATTCCTTATGGCTTCTAACACATATTCACTGGTTCCATTTGTTTTTAAGCCTCTGTCTCTTTCTATATCCAGCAGTAGAAAACTAAATACTGGTGTTTTTTTAATTCACTGAACTATGGCATAACCTAGACTTGGTGTGGGCAGCCTGATATAATACTGAATATAACTTTTACTACAGCTTTTCTACATCGGCGTTTTTATATCTACAGAGCTGTACAATGAGAAGTCGGCAGAATAACTTGATTTGTAAAGAAGTATGCAAAATGGTTTCCACCATAAGTGTCTCTTTGTAAAAGCCTGTTCTTTATTCCATAAGTGAAAAAACAATGTCATTGAGAGAGCATTCCTTTATAGTTCTGTATTTCTAGAATTTGAGTAAGGATAAATAGCTATGCATGTCAAGAATCAGTTTTAAGTATGAGGAGTCTACAGCATCCTCTCTGATGTGTGCCTTCAATCAAAAATAGTTGAAGTTAAAATCAAATAGTTTGAAACCGCTTGGACACTTGTTTTCTAAACCTTGGCAATATTCCTGTTAGTCTTAGGCAAACAACTAAACTACTGCAGTTCTGTCTGCAGCTTAGAGGGATATGGAAATGTTCTGTATCCGATTGCAAATCATGCGATTAAGGCTCTGTTAGTTCAACGGTGTGATTCTTGCATTTATGTGCAAACCATTTCACTTAGCTCTGGCCAACATTTTGGTGTTTGTGTGGTCACTTGCTTTGCCAGTCTTTTATTTCTTCAGTCACTGAACATCAGCCTGTTTTTAATGCTACATATATTAACTTGTCATCAAGGTAAAATTTTTCAACAAAGGTGAAGCTTTAACACTTAAGAAAATGCCATACAAAGCTTCAAAATTTCCTCAAGTCAGTGTTTTCCTGTTAAGTTTTAATGTTTAATTTCATGTCCTTGCAAAACTCTCTTCCATTGCAGCCTGGCTTTAACGTAGTAGTTATGCCTGTGTAGCTTGGCTAGTGATTTTGAAGTGGCTCCATGACAGGAATACGTGCAACGAGTTATTTTGAAGCATTGCTAGCAAAGGAGTTATTTTGTGGTAGCTTGTTGTCAGGCAAAGGATAAATGGACAAAATTATCATAGCATGTGGATATAAGAAAAAAGGAAGACTTTTTTTAGCCACAGCTGGATTGGGGGTAAAGTACCTACTGAATACTACCCTTACATTTTCAAATGAATCGAAATTAAATGGCAAGCATAGCTAATGATTTTCTGTCTTTACACTAGTGACTTCAACTGGTGTAAGTGGCAGCATGATTATGGGAGACAATTCAATACAGGTTTTTAGATATAAGTGTTGTAACAGACAGCTGTGTGATCATCAGGCTCTGTGCGGTAGGTAGGAGAGCAATTTGGCAGATGAACCAGGAAGTATTCCAGGTAAGCTGAATTGCTCTCAGGCCCATTGACTAAGTGCTTTAACTTGACCCAAATCATAAATTTATAACTTTAAGCCTTTTCTGACTGACATGTGTCACTAAGTCATTCAGGCTATGTTGTTGGCATCTAGATCATGTGCTGGTCAAAAAAGATCCTGCCCTTTGCTTAGCCTGCAATAACAGGTCAGCTTATAAATTTGTCTCCCTTAATTGTGTAAGGAAAGGTTAATCTCTTGCTGAATTATGTTACTGCAGAGCATACATTATGGTTTTTTAACCTCCATGAGACTAACATTAAGAACAAAGCCTAGCTCAGACACTATCCTCAATGTGTTTTCAAACAGCTACCTAAGTATGGTTTCTGTAACTGTTAGTACACATCTATAAGCATCTAAAATGCAAGATTGTTTTATTTTGCATACATTTATTGCTGACTGAAATGTAACAGTTTAAAAAAAGTAGCTTTTAAAGTCTTTTTAATTTATTAATATTTCCTACTGTTATTTTCCTATTTATTTTTGAGCACAGATTGGGCATAAGCACCATTCACCTGAGTATCACAATATGCTTCTGTTCTCAAAATTAGCTTAACCTGAAAAATACGACTTCTGTTTAATGTTCAGTAACTTCAGTGTGCTGTGTTATCTGTCTTTCTCAGATGAAGATGATGCCTCTGTCCTCAATGTTTTTACCTTAGTCTTACTGTATTTAGAACTTGTACAAATACTGAGTAGTAAATAAGGTGAATCAGAGCATGAGAACTAAACCAGTCTTTTCCAAATGCCTTGAATTAGCCTAAAATCTTAGTAATTGCTTCTTTGAAAACTTCAACCAAGCTGTCCATGCAAATGCCTGGAGCATGGAATTACTATTTACTTTAACTGCTGTATTTGATCCTTCTGAAACTATCCCTTCTGTTTTACAGCAGGTGTTAGTTAACACAGCATGGGAGAAATGGAGGTGCTGCTTCACAGAAGGTTTAGGGATGAGCTCACACAGGAGGTGGTTGTTGTCCACCTCTGATACAAGTGGTTTTTGTCATTGTTCATAAGTGACAGTAGAATCTTATGCTGAAACAGTGAGCTAATGTTGATACATGGGTGGGCTGAGGTATAAAGGTCATGGACAGTGAAAAAACCACTACTTTTATGCTTTAGTGCTTTCATAACTCTTTACTTACTGCCAGTGGTAGTCAGGCTTCCATGTGTAAGCAGTTCCACCTGTAACAGCATGACAGCATGAGCAGTGCTGCTCTCATGGTCTGAAGAGTGAATCGTGAGTGTGACCTTGACAGCATGTGGATGCCATGTACTTGCATTCTAATTTCTGTTGTGGGATGGGCTTTTCCTAGTGGTATGACTTTAATGCAAAAATTACTTCAGTTGTGAGAAGTTCCTGGGCTGTCACACTTCCCAAAGCCTCAGGTCCAGTTTGGTCTAGAGTATATAGCCTCTTGGTCTCTACCAGTTTTAGATTGGATTACTCCACTCTGTTTGGGAGAAGGAAAAGCATATTCTGGAAGGAGTAGCTGTTTGGGTTGTTTTTTCTTGGTAACTTCACACTTCTTTGCATTGTGGATTTTTTTTTTTTGCTCTGTTAGTCTTGTGTTTAAAATAAAAAATAATTTTAAAAAAATCACCTCTAGATAAGACAAAGGCATTAGTGCACAGTCAAGTCTGAGGCTTTGTCTTTAATGCTTGCCTCTGACTTAAGACATCTGACAAGTAGGTGGTGGGCTCCTGTATTTTTCAGCCAGCCTTCTGAATGCTTATCAAAATTTGTCTCAGTTTCTAAAGATGGGAGTTCTTTGTGCTTAGTTACCAAACCACTGTTTGGTAATTAGAGGACAGAGGCAGAAGAGGGGAATACTTTTATAGGAGTGAACACAAGAGCAAAGACACCTACTTCAAAATTTTCTGCAAATGCTTAGCAGATGATTGAAAAAATAGCTAATGTAAAGAGGAATGCTGTGCATGCACTGGCTGCAGTTGAAAGATTTCACCTTAAAAGGTTTTTTGTGGAAGATTGCCATGAAACAGGTGAATCAAGGGATTCTGTTTAAGTCACTTGGAGTAGAATTTATCAGTTCTACAATTAGTCAAATGTGTATTAGCAGTGCTGCTTTGTGTGGCCTTCAGTGTGAACAATTAGGTTATGGCTGGTTTAAAACCACTTCTGCACCGTGGTAGTATACCATACCGAGAAGCTGAGAAAAGAGGCTTTGGCACTGGCTGCAGGCAGCCTTGAATCTGCGTACATACTGAGAGCAAATGCTCACTTCTGCATATGTCTCCTCCTAGGCTTTGTCTAGGAAAGGATATTCTGCTTACAGGATGGTGTTCTTTACATTGTAAATGGCTACAGTTTAAATGATAGAACTAATAAATTTACCCCAATGACTAATCTAGTCAAAATGTTTTGGTTTGTTTTTTTTTTTTTAAGGAGTACCATCAGCACTGGTAGTGTTTGGTGCCTTTCTTAAGGCCCAGGTTGATTGATTGTACTCTGAATTACACGTTGAGCTATTCATGCAACAGAGACTTATCAGACCACACAATATTGTGGCATTTGGTATGCTTGGTTGGGTTTGTTGTTTGGGTTTTTTTTGGGGGGAAGGGGGGAGTGAATGAGGGGCAATACATACTGGAGTATTGTGCTAGACCAGAGCTACTGACAACTGAGAACTTGTGCTACTGTGTGTGATAGAAAGGTAGATTATGCTACAGTTCAGTGTGGTTGTCATATTAGCTTGCTGGTTTTCATTTTGTATAGTGTCAAACATCAAAATCAGTTCACTAAAGCTGATGTAGTGATACATCTAGAGAAGAGCTTTTCTCATAGTTTAAAGGAAAAATGCAGAATTTGGCTGTTGAGTTGTGAAGTTGTCCCCTGCTTCTGAATAGAATAGCATGAAATACACTGTTAAAATTGAAGATACTAAAGGAATAAAACCTATGTGGTATGAGAGATTCCCGAGTTCCTCAGTTTCTGTGAAAGGCTAGTTATGAATCTGAGGAGGGATTAGTACATGTTGAACCTGAAAGCATCTCATCCCTGAAGGTAATAATGTAGAATTACCAGCTTGAAGAATTGATGTAATAGTTGCTTCTCCCAGGGAAGGTCATGGATTCCTCAAAACTCCATTCAGTGATGAATTAGTACAGAAGATGGTGTATGTTTTCACAGATGCTCTTGGAGAAAAGTGAGATTTACTGTAAGAATTAGATTTGAATTCCAAGTTTTACACTTGTATGAAATATCTTCAGGCATTAACAGCTAATGTTTGAATAAAGGAGCAAATTAAATGCTCTATGGCACTTCTTAACATAGTGTCATTCAAATGATAATAGAAATGAGATGCAAGGAAGATGACTGAGGAGTAAAAGGACTGTTCAGAGAAGGGATCTTTACTCCACACCTTTCAGTGGAAAATAAATTGACTTGATGGAAAACAAATTGACTTGTTCTGCTTAGTTTTTCCATGTGATGGCACTTGAGACAGTCCTGCGGAATGGAGCAACTGTGGTTTCTCTGGACCTTATCAGAGTGTTTGGCTGTGAGCTCTATTTTCAGTTTTGGACCTTTCTTGGTACTGTCAGCCTTCTGTAGGAAAAGCAAAGCATCTCTAACACTTGATTGTAAAGGAAGATGAAAGGTGTCAAGGATGAGGCTAGACATTTTGAAGATAGTGTATAAGGATAAGCTAGAGCAGTAATCTCAGTTGTATTTGACAAGCCTCTCACCCTGTTAAAGTTTGTAACAGTAAATTCTCAAATTGCCTCTTACATTTGCCCTATAAACTTTTGTTCCATTAGCTTTCTTTCTAGTTCTGTTTTGTCACTTTAGCCATTCCAATGAACAGGGTTTTTTTTCCAAAGGTACTTGTTTTAGAATCATAGAAATGTCTGGGTTGGAAGGGACCTCTAGAGGTCATCTAGTCCAACCCCCTTGCTGAGAGCAGGGCCATCTTCAACTAGAGCAGGTTGCTCAGAGCCTTGTCAAGCCTCACTTTGAATGTCTCCAGGGATGGGGCCTTAATTACCTTCCTGGGTGACCCATTCTTTACCATCCTTTCATGGTAAAGAACTTCCGTATATCTGACCTGAATCCACTCTTTTCTAATCTGTTGGCCTCACTTCTTTTGATGCAGTGATTGGCCATCTGGGCTGCAAGCACACACTGGCTGCTGCTCATGTCCAGCTTCTCATCTACCAGCCCCCCCAAGTCCTTTTTTGCAGAGCTGCTCTCTATCGCCTCTCATTTTATTAAGAGGTAGGCACAGGACTGAATTTTCTAAATTTTCCAGAAACAACTTCATATAAAGTGTAGCAGGCTTACAGGTTAGGGCATCTCATTCCCAACCTCCTCCGCAACAAGTAATCAATTTGATGTGCTTTAACAACATGACTTGTTTGAAATTAAATACAACAGTTTAGATGAGTACTGTTTCTGTATCTTATTCATATTGCTACAGTACTGTTGTGGGAAAATAAATCAAAATTTCTGAAAGCAGGTCTGTGGACAGATATGCACAGCATTTAACTCTTGAAGCTTCAAAGTTATTTTCTGAAGAATACTTCTGAAACAAACTGTTTTCAGAGCAATACTTCCTACTTCAGCTCTTGCCACACTACTGTACCATTTTAACATGCTAACATCTCTAGTCAGTGGTGTTCCCTTTGCAGAGCCAAATGTAGCCCACATTGAGAGTCTCCCATAAGATCCTCAGAGAAGTTTACAAAATACAGGCTGGATGAGCAGTGAGGTGGATTTGAAGACTGACTGAACGGTTGGGCTCAGTGGATAGTGATCACTGGCATGAAGTCTAGTTCAAATCCAGTCATTAGTAGTGTATGCCAAGGGTCAATACTGGGTTCAGTCCTGTTGAACATATTGCATAATGATTGGGGTGATGGGGCAGAGTGTGCCTTCAGTAAGCTTGCAGGTGACACATCTGGGAGGAGTGGCTGATACTCCAGAGAGTTGTGCTGCCATCCAGAGGGACCTTGACAAACTGGAGAAATAGGCTGAGAGGAACCTCATGAAGTTCAGTAAGGGAAGTACAAAGTCCTGCAGCTGAGGAGAAACAAACCCAGGCACCAAGTATATGCAGGGCATCGCCCAGCAGGTGAGTGGCTTTGAAGAAAAGGACATGGGGATCCTGGATGACACCAAGTAAACTCTGAGCCAGCAATGTACCCTTGCTGCAGAGAAGGCTAATTGTATCCTGGGCTGCATTAGGAGGAGTATTTCCAGCAGGTCATTGGAACTGATCCTTCCCCTCTACTCAGCTCTAATGAGGCCACACCTGGAGTGCTATGTCCATTTCTGGGCTGCCCAGTGCAAGACAGATATAGAACTACAAGAGAGGAGGACCAGTGAAGGGCCACAAAGATGATTAAGGGACTTTCCTCCTATGAGGAAAGGCTGGGAGCTAGCACTATTTGGGCTAGAGAAGAGGAAGGCTCAGGGAAAAATATTATCAATGCATAACAAATATTTGAAGAGATAGTGCAAAGAGCACAGATCCAGGTTTTTTTCAGTGGTGCCCGGTGATGGGACCAGTGGCAGTGGGCACAAACTGAAACACAGGATGTTTCCTATGGACATGAGGAAAGTCTTTTCCCTCTGAAGGTGACTGACTATGGGCACAGGTTCCTCAGATTGTGGAGTCTCCCTCCTGTGAGATAGATATTCAAGAGCCCTATAGACATGGTCCTGAGCGAGGAGCTCTAGGTGACCTGCTTGAGCAGAGGTGTTGGACTAGATCTCTGGTGGTATCTTCCAACCTCAGAGGTTCTGCAGTCTGTTTGTTATGTGGACCTGCAGGATTGAGCAGGGGTACTGATGGGTGGCACTTAGTGTTGTACCTCATTGTGTGAGATGTCTTCTCTGTTTAAGCTTGTCTCTAGCCTGTCAAGAGCTTGAGGGGACAGGGATTGACAGAAAGATTGGTTTTGCTGTTATATCCTCATTTAACTCCCGTTGAAAAACTTTTATTCCATCACAGGTGTTGGTTTGTGAGAAAATGATTTATTAGAGACTCTTACTAATTTTTCAGGTTTTTATTCATCTCTCCTATGAGGACAGATTGAGAAATTTGGGGTTGTTCAGTCTGGAAAATAGAAGGCTCCAAGGAGACCTTATTGTGGCCTCTTAGCATCCTAAGGGGGCCTACAAGAAAGCTGGGGAGGGACTTTTTGGGATGTTGTGTAGTGGTAGGACTAGAGGGAAGGGATCAAAGCTAGAAGTGAGTAGATTCGGATTAGACATTAGGAAGAAGTTCTTTACCATGAGAGGGTGGCGAGACACTGGAATAGGTTGTCCAGAGAGGTGGTGGAAGCCCCATCCCTGGAAGTTTTTTAAGGCCAGGTTGGATGGGGCTCTGAGCAACCTGACCTAATGGAAGGTGTCCCTGTCCATGGCAAGGGGATTGGAACTAGATGATCTTTAAGGTCCCTTCCACAGACCCTCCAGATCCCTCGGCTTTATACCGAATATGATGTATATGGTCTGGAATCCCTCGTTGGTCAGTTTGGGGTCACCTGACCTGTCTGATT
>JAAGNO010026903.1:41912-59648 GCA_033439905.1 Ceryle rudis
CGGCTTTATACCGAATATGATGTATATGGTCTGGAATCCCTCGTTGGTCAGTTTGGGGTCACCTGACCTGTCTGATTGTCCCTGCACTTGCAACCTTTCACTTTCTGCACCCCTCAGCGTGGTACTCAAGATCCAGCAGTGGCCTTGGTCTGCACACCAATCCTTTGTACTAACTCTCAACATGGGGTGTTATCACTGCCAGCAGCAGACCCTGCCTGTGCAAACAGGCTGCTTAACTTCAGACAGTGCAGTTAGAAGAACCGAGCTGAAAAGTGGAATCACTGAACAGAATTAATTCTGTTCTTGCTCGTCCCAGGACACTGACAAGTGTAAATGGATGCCATTTTTCTCAAGCACGTGTAATGTTTGAACAAGTAACATTGTTTAAACTTGGTATAGCTTAATTTTCAATGTAATCATGGACAGTTAGTTGCTGTTCTGGTTTAAAACCTTAATAATTTTAATTTTTGGCATTATATAATTATATAATTATAATACTGAAGTACAGCACTTGATATTTAAAATTGCTTTTTAAGAAATATGAACAAGTGATCTTGGGGGGGCTTTGCAAATCCATGACCTTGATGATTTATACTGACAGCTTTCCATGTTTAAGGGTGGAATATAACAAGGAAATGATAAATTAGGCCTGCAGTGCTTTGTTTGAAATGGTTTCACAGATGATGTAGCTTGCACCTATTCTTTCATTAATGTGTTTTGCATTGCCTTAGGTATTAATACAATAGTTGTTGTCAGCTCCAGATTGCTATGTGAATTCAAGGCAGAATAACCTATTACTCACAGTGATAGGCAGATTAATTTTTGAGTGGTCTTGTGCATCTCATTTGCTATGTCCTTGAAGGATGATTATAATTGGCTCTAATTTTTCCAAAACATTTAATAGGCATTATTTAATTTCTTACGAAACTGTAAAGTGACCCTTTTTCCTCTGTCCTGAAAGAGGAGATGTGACAAAGCTCAGTTTGTCTACTGGCAGATTTAATGACCTTTTCACATCTAATTTTTATCCAGAGTATGATTTACTCTTCTTGCAGTTGACTTACTTCTATTAACAGCAAAAAAGCTTAAAACCTTTCGTAATCTGTTTAACCTTAAAAACAATCATTTACTACTGATTTTTTTTGAATAGACATCAAACAGTTATTGAGAAATCTAGGAGTTTGTTGTCATCACCACTTAATCAGTTCAATATAAATTCTTAATTATTAAAGAAATGTAGTGATTTGAGAATGTTCACTTCTCTGTGAAGCAGTCAATAATTGATACAGCAAACCAATTTGAGTGTTCTGTGTTTTAACAGCCTGATTCCTACTGCACTCTTACAGAACTGTAGATATTAAACTGCTGGTTCAATAATAGTTTTGTACTTTGAGATTTTAGAGTTGCAGTTTGAAAGGTTGATCTTTTCTTTGGTTGTTGATGCTCTTCTAAGCCTAATGGAGCAATGCAGAAGATGGCAACTGGGCGAAATACTTATGCTCAGTATTACAACTGAATCAGAGTTAATTTTTTTACTGATTACAAAAAAGAACCCAAAAGAGAACAAAAAAATAACAAAAAACCCCACTAAACAAACAACAAACCAAAACCCATGAAAAAAAACCCCAAACTGTCCAGGAGATGGTCTGCCATTTTCAGATGCATTTAGGAGGCTTTCTCTGTTATTCCTAACAATTTCGGGAAGATGTGTGAACTACTGTCACTGTTTGCCATGCTTAGTGGTGTTCTGGAAGTAAGATTACTGAATTCCAGTTTTTATCTTTAGAATGGTTGTATGTGTAGATTAGCCAGAGATAGGGACAAATTTCTTTAATGTGAGAAAGTAGATGGTTATTACTCTTATCATCATATTACTTCCCTTGAAAACTACAGTTTAGGAGCACAGAGAAGAAAAGTATGTTTCGAGGAAGGTGGAGTCCTAGTTCCTCTTCCACAAGCTCGGAAGTGTTGCCTGTATTGATGTGACCTAGGAAAGTGCATCACAAGTGAGACTACTTGACTGGACTAGCTTACCTCCTCTGTTAGAAGCAATACTGACAAGGGTGCATTGCATCCATAGGAAGTAGTATTCAGTATAGCCAACTGAACTATATCAATTGCTGATGGATAAAAGATAACATGTTTATGTTATCTAAACCTTCATGTTTAACATAATTCAAATAAAAGCTAAGCAGGCTATGAATAAAGAAAATATCTTCTATACCAAAATATGCTTGAAGTAGAGGGGAGGTTTGTGGGATGCTCCTATTGAAACAGTTTATATTTGACTTGTATTTCTTTGAAGCACTGAATATCCTAAATGATAGTTTAGCTATTTTTAACTTGAATAGATGCCTTTTTGATCAGTATAGTTGGTAGAATTGAACATTTTGTTTTTCTTGGTCACACTTTTGCATGACGTCTTGAAACAAGCTGTTGTAAGAAAACAGAGATTTAAGTATTTGTATATTTGAAGTTGGGAGTGTTTCTTTTTATGCCTTTTATACAGTGGTGTGAGTTCTCTATCTTTTATGTCTCTTGTGGCCTCGCTAGAGGGCAGTGCTATGCAAGAAATGTTTGTCTATTAATTGTTAACACATTTTGCACAAGAATATATGCACCTTTGAAAGCACCTCAGTAATAGTACTTAAGCCCCATCTGCTTGATATATGAACCTCTAAAAATAAATGGAATGAGGAGTCTTTCTGCTGTGCTACATGCTACACGAGTGCTTTCTGATTATTTCTTGAAATCCCAAGTTTAATTCTTAAAAATATCTATAACCAAAAAAAAGTTGGTAAACTACCTTCAATTGCAGTGCTGATTGTGTACCAAACTGAGAAACAACTTACCTGTTCTGCTGACCTCTAGCAAAGAGAAATTCTCCTGTCTGGGCCACAAGTTAATCATTAGACCGTATCTTACTAGCTGAAAACAGCAGATGCAGAAAGAGTAACATAATCAATTTCTAGTTAAATTATAATGCCTGATGGCTTCAGACTTTTTGCAGTAAGTGTTCAAAGTTACCTTTAACTCATTTAACTCTTTTCTAAGGCATTTGTTGTATTAATTTCAGTGTGGGGTTTTTTTCTGTGCTTGTCATGACTGATCTGTGTGCTTATGGCTGATCTAGTTGATTCGGTGTTCCCACCTTAATACACCCTTTTCATTGTAACTCTTTGACAGTTTGTGCAATTTAAAAATGTTAAACTAGTAGCCCTAGTTTCCAGGATTTTTTAATACTCAAGGGTTTATCTTTGACACAGTTCTTTGCCACAACTTCTGCAGAACATGATTGTACTACTTCTCAACTTCAGTTGTTTTCTGTCTTCTGCTTGTGAGTGACTATTAATATACTGGGCAACTAGTAAAAAAGACTATTCCCTTACCTAGCCATGGGCTGTATGAGTTCAGCAAGTCTAAAGTGTTGTCAGATGCCGAGTCTGCAAGAGACCAAAGGATCAAAACAAACTCTTGTTCTAAATCATATCTGTAGAATGACACAAAAATAGCTGGCTGGATCTGGGAAGGAAAGGGGACGCAGGAGAAGTGAAGAAAAACTGGAAGCCATGCTCATGTAATCTCTACTGAGGTATTTTAGTGCTCTGTCTGGAGCACAGAGTGTATGGTTGTTTGGGCTCAATGGCACACTGAGAAAAGAGCTAGAGAGTGTTTCATACTGCTCTTCAGTGCTTACTGATACTGCATAAACAGTATTGAACTAATCTCTTATATGGATCAATTGTGGCGATAAGTTATGGTTTTGACTATAAATCTATATTTTTCCTATGGAAAAAAGGGGGTTTCAGTGAAGCTGATTAGGCATTCAGTAACAGCAGAGATAGCAGCCATAATAGTCCATTAACTTAACACTTGCACTAACCCAGGGGATTAAAACTTTGTTCAGGGCAGCCTTAGACTTAATCAGCCTGAAGGAATGTGCAGCCCCAAAACTGAGCTAATAAAGCTTTTGTTCAAACCTGTGACACATCACATCAGATGACTCATCTTTCTGTCCTTTGTTCTATATATTCATGTCTTGAAGGACCATTGCAGCTTTTTTCCCCCCACTAATGATGGGAGGCTTACTTGCATAATTGTCTCGCTATTATCATCTTTTGTATTCAAGGAAGGAACTTTGCCTGGCTTTAACACTAGAACAAGCTTTCTAACCAAGCATGTAATTCACATCTGCAAAACCAGCAAAACAATGCATCACTTTAAGAGTTGCAGTTTGCTTGGTAGAAGCTTAGAAGATTTGGAACTCAGAATTGTATTCCTTAACTATTTCTGAGTAAATCTCCTGGTTGAGGGGAACTGTTTGGTGTACAGGTGCTTAATGCTGGAATCTAAATGATTCTAAGCTTACGTTTCTAAAATGTTAAGCCTATTGTTATAGCCATATTTCCTTTTTATATGTGTTTCTACATATGCCTTTAGTTCAGTCATAAAATGCTTTGGGTTCCAAAGGGACCTGGGTTAGATTGCAGCCTGCATTCTAGTTATGAAATTGGGTGGTGTTTATACTTTCACCTGAATTGTGGAGTTAGGCTACTAGCAGCCAGACCTGAGTGAGCTTTTCAGGGTCAATATGGTCCTAATACTATTCAGTCTTCAAATATTAGCTGGATGATGGATTGAGTATATAGTCATGGTTTGATATCACACTGGGAGAAGCAGATAAATGGAATGAAGAGCCACTGTAGAGACATTGACAGGTGGGAAGATTGGGCCAACAAAGAGTGGCATCAAGTTGTGCAGATGTTAAGGCCTTCTCTCAGAACACATTAATTCCAAGCAACACTTCTTGTTGCCATCTAACTGGCTGGGGTATGGCTCTGCTGAAAAGGACCTAGAAGTCCTAGTGGACAGCAGATTGAGAATGAGCCAGCAATGTGCCCTGCAGTAGAAAGGTAAAGGGTGTCCTGGACTTGCACCTGTAAGAGCGTAGTTGGTAGACCAAGGGATGTGATTATTCCACTGTACTTGGCACTTCCAAAGCCACACCTTGGAATACTGTATCCAGTTTTAGTCCCTCAGTTTAAGAAACTGGAAAACTGTAAAAGCTCCAGTTGAGTCTTGTGAAGGTGATTAGGTTGGAGAATGCAACCTGTAAAGGTTGAAGGAATTTTCTTCAGCCTAGAGAAGAGGAGAATTGGGGGAAGACAGCTTTTTAGCTCCTTTAGATAGCAAAACAGCTTACTGCTCTCAAAGGGGATACTCTAAAGGGCGAAATGAGCCACGTTTACAGACAGAGTTGTGAAGTTAAATTCTCTTCCTTACTTAAAATACTTAATCCTTGGGTAGACTGTTTTTTGATTATATAGCTCTGTTCAAACCAGACCTTCTAGAAACCCTTGGAAAGTGTGAAATTTCATTGCTATCACTAGCCTATGATATGTCTTTCCCTTGTATAGCTTTTACAGCAAAAAGCCCTAAAATAGGGACTGAAATTGCCAGTTACCTTTTGTAGCTTAAAAAAAAACCCAAAACAAACTGAGTTTATTTTGAACAGTCTGTTAACAGTGCTGCAAACATTTTTTTTTTTTTTTTTCTTTTTTGGCAGTATTTTTGGGTGACAAATGAGACTGTCAGCTATGTAGTCCTGAAATGCTGAGCAGATAGCTAATAGCTTACCTTATTGTCTAGGAGCCTATGGTAAAACCAATTCTAGTACCTCATAGCTACGCAAAAAAAAAAGTCATGTAGTGAAAGTTGTCAAAGACCTAGCTGAATGTGTTCTTTGCTAATATGTACTTGAAGAAATAGTTTAAGGATAATACTGTTCTCCTACCATTACTAAAATACATTAGTGATTTAACAGGTACCATTGTTTCCTTGGGTTTGAAGCCTGGTGAGACACATAACACTGTCTGCTTTTTGAATTTAACTGACACTGTTCCAACAATTTATGGGTAATTGTCACTCTGAACATAAGAAACCGAATTCTACAGTAAGTGAAGAAGGCTGTCAGACTTCTAACTTCCCTTTCATGCTTTTGTAGCCTAATGCTTGGAGGAATGTTTTTTGAAATCATGAAATATTTCTGCTTGCTGAGTGAAACTGAAGACGTTGGGCTCAGTGTCAGATGTTTGTATTGAAATGCTGATTAACTATTTAATGTTGTTTTGAGCTACAGTAATGTTTTGAGCTACACCCCTTTGTTCAAGGGGCTTAGAAATGGGTGCTGGTGGCAAGATAAGACACGTTGGAATGGACAGTGTAATGTGTTGAGTGAGATGCATGAGACAGTGTGTCTAAGTAGGTCCTTAAGCAGGTCAAATCATGTCTTATGTAGAGAAAGCTCATGTGATCTGGTAGCACATATGGTGATATTTATAACATGCTACCATTTGTGGTAAATCTATTCTCGGTATGAAAAGTAAAGCCTAAAGGAGGGAGTAGTTTTCCTGTGAAAATCTAGAAAACTGCTCACTTCTGAAATTAGCAAATGTTCAGGTATCGGGCATTCCCGGGAAATCTGCATGTGTTAATTTTGGTTAAGAGAAAGAAAAGAAAACCCTTCCTGATGAGCCCTGCACTAACAACCCATCACCAGCAGCCTCCCACCCACAGTAAAACAAATAATAATTTAAAAACAACCCTGTTGGCTAATATCTCTACATTGCTTGGAGAAATTTCTAACCTTGGCCTAGATCTATAAGACTCGTAGGATAGCAAGAAGGAAATACTGACATTTTCTTGTTTACCTCGCTTCAAATATCTGCTGCTTATGTTACTGGGAAGCTTACAGACTGAATTGGAGAAGTCTGTGCATAGTCTTGTTGTAGAGGCTAGCGAACACTTTGAATAGTGTAGGATTTATAACCAGAAGTAAATGCCAACAAAATTGATGAATCTGAGTAGGTATCTAAGTAGTCTTAGAATGCAACTGAATTTAGGTGTTCACCTAGCTTCTGCTTTGTCTTTTTACTGAAGATTTTTTTTTAGTAAACCAGGTACTTTTTACATAAGTTGTAAACTACTGGCTACAAAAATTGTGTATGCTTTGCTTCTAAAACTACTTAGCTTCAATATCTAGAAAATCCTGTTTTACATGATGTTTTGGTTATGATCTAAAGTGGGACAGTTAAGGTTTTGGGAACTAGATGATTTGACAAACCCAGGGGCTAGCTTGGTAACTCTTCAGTTGGCTATGCTTATATGAAGTCTTAACACATGCTGTTGTCTCAGTGATCACAAGATGCTTAAGTAGTGTTGGAACATCGTGGGATGCTGGAATCTGCATAGCATGCTTGTTATGTTTTGCTCAAAAAGGGGAAAGAATTGATTGTCTTTGAGTTGGTAGAAACAGGGCAAAGGAAAAAAAAAACCTCAGCAGTGATACATTATAGCTACAACGTACATCAGTCTCATCAGAGGAAAATGTATGGCAGAAAATTTGAGTATGTATGTTTTCTTTTTTATTCTAGGCTTATGGTATGTCAGCTTTGCCTCTAAACTTGATTAAGGGAACCACCAGCGCGGCTTATGAACGTTTAGAGAACACTGAAGATATTGAAGAAGTGGAACAACATTTATTAAGGATTAAATCAAAGGTATGGTCTTCATGATTCTCACTTTCTTAAAATTATTTTTTTTTCTTCCTTGCTTACTGGTTTATGGTCATGTTGTAAAGTTGTTCTTCCAAAAAGTCTGTCAAGTCAGAAGTGACTATCTTGCAGTTATCTGAATTATTTGGAAACAAATAATATTTGTGTAGTAGTGATCAAGTTTTCAGTTCTGCAGCAGTAGATATTTCTGTCTAGCTGATAATGGTGCTGATGAGCTCAACTCAAACTTCTCTGATCCTGCTTAGGTATATGGAATAGATACTTTGTAGAAATTAGGAGTGTTAGCTCAGTCTGTGATCAGATAGAGCATCCAATTTGCTGATACTTATTCAGTGTAGTTATCAACACTGGCTACTTGCCACATGGAGCTGTCATGAGTTAATTCATCAAACTATTAATCATCTTTATGAATAAATAACTGCCTCAGCTATCCTTGTTTCCCAGTTAATGTACCTTGCTGTTATAAATTTCTTTATGAAAAACATACATATGGAAATCTCTGTTCTGAATCCTAAACATCCCTAGGATGTCAACACCATTTGTAAACCCATAATGGCTTTGCTGCTTAGTGAAGTGCTGTATCTAATGTGAGCAGGACACTTACCCTCCTTCAGCTTGCACTCTTAGGTTAAGATTTCTTCTTCACATACAAGATGCTAGGGATAATCTCATCCTTTTCCCAAACCATTTCAGATAATGGCTTGACCAGTGTTTTCACAGCCTTGAAAGGGGGGAAGGGGGATTAAGATGCATCACTTTCATCCTGGCAGTCCCTCTGTGCTGTTGTGTGCTCTGTGATGATAGACGTGAGCAATGTTAAAACAGTGCAACAGTTTTCCCTTGATACTTTGCTACTTCTACAGTGTGAGCACCATCACTGTTCTACAAAAGTTGTTGCGTAATGAAACCTAAGAAGTAGTTTCCCCCAGTTTAAAATGTAAAGCTCTGGTTTATACAGGGTACTACTACAACAGGCATCTGTATTACTGAAGTCAGTATAAGGAAAAATGAGAAATTCCTTAAAAATGGAGCATTACTTAGTACAGAAGACAGTTGGATTATGAGAGCTTGCAGGCAACTGGTCCCGTTGTTCAGTCTAGCTAACAAACAGGATCAAAAAGTGGAAAGTCTAAGTTATGTCTATGTTTTAATGTGACCAACAGTATAATTTTTCTTGGTTGATGAATTATGGTAAGGATTCTTCTTCAGTCTGTAATTCAAATCTTAGTTCTTAAGTTATACTTGCATGAACTTGTGAAGAAATGTTACCGAGAGTAATGTACAGTGAAAACTGGAAGTATGAAAATATATTAATTAATCTAATGAAAATACTAAGTATGTAGTATGGTCATCTGCTATTAGCACACCTGGTGGCTTTCTTTCATTAGTCTTAAATAATTGAAGCTTGGACTTGCAGCTTGGGAGCTTGGAATGTTTTCAAAAAGCCTTTTTCAAGTCATTGAGGTGCTGTACAGGGTACGGAGAATGTGTTACTGTTAAAGGTACATTGTGATCTCCAATTTGTTATATGTGCCTAGAGTATGGTCTTAGTCTTGTAACCTTTTTGAGAAATTTATCTAAGGTAGATTTGCTTTAATTTCACTGTGTGTGAAGTGTTTCACTAATTACAGGACGGCTCTTAGAGAGGAGAAAAAATGAATAGATGATTTCAAGGTTTAAAACTATAGTAGATGTACTAAAACTGTAAGAACCTTTTTTTATCTAAGGATCGGCTTTTCTAGCATCACTGTTAGAAGCTATTTTGTTTCTAACTATTTTGGCTCATAGATGAGTATCTTTAGTAGAATGCTAGAAAGAAAATACAGCTTAATATATTGGCTTAGTCATGGAATCTGATTGGAAGGGACCTCTGAAAATCATCAGGTTCAACCCTCTACACAAAGCAAGGATGGCTTCCTGGTTAGATCAGACTATTCAGATCACACTTGGGCATTTTAAGTTCTAGCCATGGAGACTGCCCACCCTGTTAAAATCCTCAACATCCTCATAGATAAGTGTTTTCTGCCATCTAATAGGAATTCCTCTTGTTGGCAGCCTGACACTTTTGCACTTCATGCTCTTGCTATGTGTAGAAAGTGTGAATTACATGCTGTAAAGTCTTTAGAGTTGTAACTCATTAAACTAGATGTCAAGTCTTTGTGATTCAATGTCCCTTGATCTCTTGCACTGTTTTTTGGTAAACAGTGCAGAGATGGTCGGCCTCTGTCATCAAGGGATAGGAGGACTGTACAGCAACTAGAAGACAGACTAAGGACACTTCGAAGAAGAGAGAGGCATCTGGAATCTATTGAGAAAAGCTGGTGGATAAAATTCTGTGAAGCTCTCAGACCTTTAAAGGTAAAACTTTTTCTCAATTTTTGAGTCTTAAATTGGAATAACTTCCACTTTTCTTCTTCCCATATAAATCATAGGTCAAGTTTATCAATTACCATCCTGAATATCAACTGCTGATTTTTTTTTTTTTTTCATTACTTATATGCTACATAATGCCAACCCTATAGCGAGATCTCTGAGCTTTGGGAAAGTCTTTTACTTTGCCTAAAATGATTTAAGATTGAAAAGGAGGAAGTCTTAACTGATCAACTACACTGCTAATGCCATAGAAAATCTGATCTTTTCTCGGGTATATGAAAATGGGGAAAAAGAGAAGGAAGAATCCTGTAGCTGCCAGGTAGCTTAGGTTAATCTAAATTACATGTAGCAAGCAGAAGTGAGAGAAACTTTGTGAATATATGCATTTGGAATGAGCATCTTGCCAAGTAATTACTTGATCGGTAGTAAGCTAGCAGCATAGAATTTATGTCTTGAGACTTAACCAGTGCAAGGGAGACTGTTACTGGGGCAGAGCTTTGATCTTGGTCTCTTTTTGATCTTAAGACTTTGATTTTAGTAGATATCTAGTTTTAAAAAACAGTACTTTTATTAAACAGTTTTGCCATAGAAAGATTTTTTGCCAACTAGTTGTAGGAATAAATTTAAGGATTAAGTTAAACTGCACTTTGAAAAGCAGAGAGAGGGGTGATAAGCAGTTTCCTCTAACGTCACAGCTACTGTTAATGCTGAGTACCAGTGGCAATGGGCTGAAATTGCAGTTGAACAAAAGCTTTTGGTGTGAAATTCTTAGTAGAGTTATCTTTCTATGATACATTTGAAATGAAGACTGCCCTTTTATTTAAAGAACAGATATCCCTGACTATAACTATAACAGCTTGGTTGCTTCCTTTGATTCAAAATGGCTTGTGTAGTTGCTTTAGCTTTTCATGTTAGCCCTAAATCTGAGAAATGTATTGGTCTTGCCTATTGTCTGTAGGTCTTTAACAGTTCATGGTGTTCTCATAGGGTAGTCTACAATGTCACTAGTGGTTTACAGATTATCACCTATGGTCAGGATGATGTTCCAGTATCTCCTTTTGTGGTTTAAATGCTTTTTATTCTGTCAGTAACTGACAGTCACTGTTGACTTAAAAATGGCAGACTAAAGGGAAGTTGCAGGTGGGTAATTTTTCCTGACAGATTTTCACTTGGAATAGGGCTGCGCTATGAAGTGTGTTACAAAACTTGTTTACTTTGACTTTTCATGGAGCTGTCCTGTGAAGGTGATAATGTCCATCACTTAAAAGAATCTTAACTCCTGCAGGACTGTTGCTTTAATAGCATTTGAATTGTCTTTGCACATATATAACTTCTCAATTGTTTCATTAGTGGCTTTTCAGAAATGAAGGAAGTCTAATACCATATATTGTACTTCTGATCGATGTAGAAGTGCAGAAAATACCTTGGAGCTTTGCTTATTATTTTACTGCACTTCTATGTTCAATGCAACTTTTATATTATTGTTCAAGAATGTGGTTGTTTCTTAGACTTCAAGAGAAATTCCATTTGTTGTGAGGCAAGTACTAGATATGGAAAAGCTATTTCTGCTTTGATTGGGATGGACAGGTTTATTGGAGTTGCAGACTTTTACTGGGTCTGACAGAGCAGAATAACATGGTCAGGAATAGCACTTAGTCTTCGAGGTCTTTTGCAGTGTTAGTGTCTACATTCAGACCTCTATAATCATATTATCTTAGCATACTTTCCTCCTATATCCTTGCTTTAATTATTTTGTTACTACTAAATAACTAAACATTGGATATTTCTGGGCTGCATTAAGAAAAGAAGAGTGTGTCCAGCAGGTTGAGATAGGTTCCTCCCCCTCTACCCTGGTGAGACCACATCTGGAGTACTGCTTCCAGTTCTGACTTATTAAACTGAAATGTAATTCAACTTTTTATTATGACCTAAAAGTAGCATACTTCCATTTTTACTATTGAGAAATGCCTATGTTGACATTCTTCTTGTTTTCTGCTTAGCCAGGTCTTTTAATCCCATATATTCACATGCAGAACAAAGCTTTAAGTAAACCAGTTCTTAAACGTTCTGCTTTAGTGCTTCCTTACTTGTCCATGTAGAGGCTTTCTGTAAGATGCTAAAGGAATTCATTCCAGGCAGCAGCTTAAGTTGTATTAATAAATATTTCAATTCTTTTTTCTTTATGCAAGACTGCAGATATTACAAAAAAACGTGGTTCACTGTTTTTTGGGGTGGTTTTTTTGGCAGCTATTTGTATGCATCCTAGCTTGTACAACAGATTGTAGATTAGAACAATCAAGCAGACACTTAAAGGTGATCAAAGTGATGTAAGTGCAAGGCAGCAGCTCAGGCTAGTTCTGTAGCAAATGACTGAATACAGATGGGTATGGGGTCTGTGTTTTGTAGCCCAGGGGTTTGAGGAAGTGGCCTGGCGATGGAGCAGTTCAAACTAATTGGAGAGGAGGTAACTGCTTGAGGTGTGGTTGCATTGAGGTCCTGCTTTCAAAAGGACTGGGAAATAAGAAATAAGATTGACTTGCATTGAAAGTTAAGCTTCACTTAAAAGAAAGAAACCCTTGATGTATATTGTGTTTGTGGTGTGTGTTTGTTTGTTTTTAATAACCTTACTGAATTCCTCTGTGTGATGTTTGGCTGAAACCCAGGCTTTTTATTTTTGCCTGTTATAGTGCTAAAAGCTTTTCAGCATCAGTTGATAAATAGTCCTGCTATGAGAACAAGAGATTTTGATTAAGTGCTGTCCTTTGCTCTGAAGTTGAACATGTACTCAAGTTCTCAGGGGCTTGGATTCCTTCTCACTTATGCTGTGACACAAAGCAAAATTATTTTGTAAATTTTCATGGCTAAGTGTATATAGAATCTTTGACAATATTCTAGTTGGTTTAAAAGCTCAAACAGCAGTTAGTGTCCCAATATGATTGTGGATGACTTTTTCCTTTGCTGTAGGAGACAAGTGAGGCAACAGTGAGTGTATAGCTCCTGCTGCAATGTTTCTCAGGCCTGTCATAGGCTTTTGAGGGGGGGGGTGGAGGGGGGTGGGGTGGAGGAAGGAGCAGAAAGGAAGTACTTTTTCCCCTTAGATACCAAATGATACCCAAAGCCATGCTTTTAATTTAAGTCAGGTGGATGCTACTCGATAAAGCTCAACTACTCGGAGTGTTGCTCTCTTAATCATTGTCCAAGTGCTATTTAATAGTCTACAGACCAGTCAACACCTCATTTGTAATCAGTTGAGGTGCAAGGAAAATCTAGGTAAGAATGTGAAGACCCATTGTGTCAAAAGCCAAAGTCATCTGATGCTCTGATATTGTGTAAACCTAGGTTGGTGTTAATTACAAATCACTTATGGTTCAGCAGTCTTAATACTGGAAGTACAGGATGAACTAAAGTAGAATGAAGGTCTTCAATATTAACCTTTTCAATCTCGTATTTAATGGGACTGGAGTTGAGGTTAAAATGGGAAAATGAGTGCTTTTTCAACCACTTGCCCACTTCTGAGAGTGTTTTGTATCACTTTGGAAGATAAGGATACCTTTCTACTGGCCATAGTTGGCAGAAGGCAATGAAATAATCAAGCTTCAGACTCTTGGTCTTAATTGGTTTTGAACATCTATTTTCTGTATGGCTAATGCCTAGTGGGAATTTGCTAGGGAGAGGTAAAATCTTAGTACACTTAACTTGTGCATTTCCACATATTTAATACATACTACCTTGATATTAGTCTCTAAATCTGTATCTAATAAGGCCTACGTAATTAGAGTTGTTTTATAAGTGATAGTCTAATACTGTGACTTTGCAGATGGAACCTATCTTCATAATTTAATGACCAATTATAACATTGTAACTCTGAATATCTTTAATGAGCAGCTGTAATAAAGCTCATAACCTTTTCAAGGTGGCTGTGTGCCAAGTTTTAAGGTTAGTAAAATAATTGAAACTACGAAATTCCCTTATTCTTGTGGATGACCATGCTTTGTGTTCCTGTATGTAGAACTTGGAAATCCAAGTCTGTCTAGATTTGTCTCGGGTCTAACAATCTGAAAACACTTGTTTTGGGAAGTTCAGTGTGCTGACCTGAGCATATTCTGTGATTAGGGATTCTAGGAGAATACAATGAACCTGTTGGAGCTGTAACTAAATAGGATTGCTATTTGGGATCGTTCCTGTGCACCAACCCCTAATCCTCCCTGCCCCCCAAGGAAAGATTGTGAAGGAGAAAAACCTATCAAAGAAGCAGAATGACTTTCTGAACTAGCTTGTAGCCCAAGAAATACGAGTTGTTCTTGTTGAGGACAGCTCAGAGAATGAAGTCACAGACTCAAGTGTTGTATTTGGTATTCATAATAAAATACATTCTTGTGTTTTAATTACTATCTTCAGGAACAAGTTATTTCTCTGAATCTACTTGATTTAGACTATTCATAGAAGAACATAAAAAAAATAAAGCCACCTTTGACAGATGTCATCTTCCTCTGCAGATGAAAATGAGAAGGAAATGGGGAAAACAGACTGTACAGATACCAGGATATTACTTTCAGTTCTCTAAACTTACTGCTAACTTGCCTGAGTCCTCGCAAATAGATAAAATAATCTCTAACTTTTCACACTTGAATTATATTTGGGGACTAAATCATCTAGCTTTTGAAACTGCTTATGCTAATCCAGCCCTTAACCTGAGAAATCTGAATGCACAAACTTATTTTAACTGCTGATAGCGGTTTATCTAAAATATATTGGTTTACTCCTGGAAAACTTAGTTTGGTGTTTCATATGCCACCTTGGCTTAGCCAAGAAATTCCGTTCTTAATTTGTACATTGGGCAGTTCCATATTAGTACAGAAAAGCTTACAAGTAAGGCCTACTATTGCTGATTTGAAAAGCAAAAGCAGGATCTGATTTAATTATAGTGGGTTTTAACAGTTTTTACTATGCATATGCCTGGCTAATTAACCACAGCGTTAAACCTCTTGGTTTCAAATTCTTGAATAGGTTATCAACTCCAAAGGAGGACTGTGGGGCAAATCATAGAATCAGCAAGGTTGGAAAAGACCTCTAAGATCATGAAGTCCAACCGTCATCTCAACACTACCATGGCCACTAAAGCATGTCCCGAAGTGGCACATCTGCATGGTTTGTTTGGACAATTCCAGGGATGGTGACTCCATCACTTCCCTGGACAGCCTGTTCCAATGCTTCACCTCTTTCAGTAAAGAATTTTTTCCTAATATCCAGCCTAAACCTCCCCAAATGACTTGCCTGGTGCAGCTAAAGGGGTATGGCAGCTCTCCTAGATCTTCCTCCAGAAGAGAGGCCTTTATCTAGCAGTTGTGATGCGGTCATAGTCATCTCATTGTAATTAATCACTTGTGGATAGATAAGGTTTTAGAATAGGATTAAAGTAGCAGTTGTCTAGATTTTCTTGAAACTCAAGTATTTTTCCTTCTACCTTAGTATTTACAAGCATTTTTTTTTCTAGTCCATTCTCAAGTCTTCACATCACTTCAAAGTTAAATTCCTAGGTGATTTAAACCTTTGACTCAAAATACTTTGTGAAATTGATGATTTCTGTAACTTGAACCTTGAAAATTGCTTTGTAATACTCGATACTGATAAGCAATTAAGAAGACCTGCAGGCAGAAGAAAGGAAAAAAGACTTGGTATTTGGACGTGGTTACTTGAGTTTTACATCACTCCATCCAAGTGATTTGGTCATTGAGTGTTTGAGTAGCACTCCAGAAGAGAGGTATAATTTGGGGAAGATGAGATGTTCCTTGTAAGCTCTGCACAGGTTGCCTCTTGTTGGAAAGTGAGCACACAGGTGGTATAGTGGCCAAGGGAAACCAACCCTAATTTTGCTTCGTTAAACCCAAATGCACGTATACAGTTAAGGGTTTCCATCTCATATAGCAAGTACATGTTGTGCGTTCTTCTAAATGTTGTGTTCATTTAATAGTACTTCTCAGCTGTGTTCTTAATGGTGCTTATGACTTACAGGTAGACTTCTTACACTGTAGCACATGATGTACTTAACACTTGCTTCTGAGCTTAGTGTATCTACCAGGCAAAGAGGTAGTTCTCATTCTAGATGATCAACTTTTTAAATTGTTGATATAAACTCTGTTTAGCAGAGTAAACATTTTGTTACCACTTCTCACTAATATTTACCAAAAAATTACTGTTTCAAGTGTGTTTAAGCTCTGAGGTGGTCCAACATCATTAGTCCTTTATTGCAATTTAGACAAGTCTTTACTTCTTATATCAACTGCAAGTACTTTCAGTTAAATTGTAAAAAATCTTTACTTCTAGATTGTGTGGGGAGTATTCTTCATCATTGTGGCACTGCTCTTCACTGTCTCTCTGTTCTTGTCAAAGTAAGTACCTTTCAGCATTTTTCCTAACCACTTTAGCAATATAGTTTTTTCTCTAAGGTGAAAATCAGAGGTGGTTTGCTTCAAGAGTCAGCCCACTTCTTTCCTGTGCTACATTTCTGGAACTAGAGTTGCATTTTTCAGTATAATAGTGTATGTTGAAACTGAGCAAAGTGTGCTAAAACAGATTCAGAAAAGGACATAGTTCAGCTTGATTTGACTGCATGCTGCTGCAACCAGTTCTGATTCAGCAGAGAAATTGAGCATTTATATTAAGGAAGCTTAGTTCAGATTACAGAAGTATTCTGATTGCTTGAATGAAGCACCACCTTGCATGTAGGTGGTACTTGGGCTGGGTAGCAGGTGCTTAAATTCTTGCAGTAAATGACATGTATAATCCATTATGATGTGCATTACATTGTAACTGTTTCATGGTGTTGAAAGCAATACAGCCAGCTGCACATCTGGTGGATTTCAATGAAGATTGACACAAACCAGGGGTATCAAATATGGGCATTTTTAATATTTCAGACTGGGCAAATAGGCTCTGTGATCCAAACTAGGGAAAAGCTAAAATGTCAAGGAGATGCAGAAATCGATATATCTTTTCACAGAACAAGTGATATGTGTGGTAAAACAGTGTGTCTATATAGATATAAAAAAGTTGTCAGTTTCTAGGCTTAGTTTGTCCTTTTATCTTTTTTTTTTTTTGAGCTGCCTTTTTAAATTAAACTGAAGACAAAGCTCTGGGAGAGCTGTAGTACTTACCTGATTTTTCTTAATTACTGCAGTTTGGACAAAACTCTGCATTCAGCTGGCTTCGACTCAGGGTTTATAATTTTAGGAACTAATTTGACCAATCCATTGAATATGCTGTTACCTGTTCTTCAAACAGTAAGTAAAAAAAAATGCTGGTGATATACATATGTAAGGATGCTCCTCTCTGTTTTCTGGTAAGCTGTCAAAAGACAAACTACACTTCTTCCAGAGCAATTAACAGAAAATTGTATAGATGTATGTTCTGTAAAAGCAAGGCAACTTCCTTGTTAAGAAACTTTTAGTTATTCGATACCGATTTGAAAATCTTGGGTGGATGGAAGCCAGTTGCTGGAGGAAGGTGATGCTTGAAACTAACTTTCGTCTGAAAACACTGAAGTCATTCTTCATTGCCACTCCTGCAGTTATCATGCTTAGAAGAAAAGCAGCTTTTGCCCTTGTCCTACCTACATTCTAGCTGTTTGTGTATTTGATAGTAGTTTGCTCCTCTTAAGTAAATGCATTTTTCCATTTTTTAATAATTAAAAATTGAAAACAATAAATACATTTATTGCACTGTGAAAGATGCCTTGCACTCTGTGCAGTTATGTATGTTCTAGTAATGCAGTAGTCTTTGAAACAAGTCC
>JAAGNO010026903.1:59748-73477 GCA_033439905.1 Ceryle rudis
ATTGCACTGTGAAAGATGCCTTGCACTCTGTGCAGTTATGTATGTTCTAGTAATGCAGTAGTCTTTGAAACAAGTCCAACACACGTGTTGTCTTACTTAGGGTTAGAAGGCAGCAAGGCCACTTGTGAATTTGGCATTCAGTCATGGGTAAGCTAGGAAAGAGAAAAGCTTTGGTGTAAGCTAGTGCTCCCCTAGCTGAGCTCTTTTCATATTCTTGATATAATGGGTTGGCATGTTGCATTACTTCCCCGAGGTTTCTAAAACTATTGAACACCTAGGCTTACAGTTTACTGAGAAGTGGTGTTCAGCAGCAGTACTATCTCAAGCTGCTATTAATGTAAATATAAAAAACAAGTTTTGCATTGAAATATGTTCAGAAGCATTCACAAATAGAATGCCCATACAGTCCTAAAATGATTGTTGCCACTGCAGACTTTCTTTTAAATATAGTCTCAGAATAGAATTGAATATTTCTTGATCTGAATATGTATGTACTTGTTTATGTATAACAAAAAATTAAGGACAGTTTTAAATTAAGAAAAATGCTCAGTTGCTTTCCCAAACTAATTATATAAGCTCTATTAGCAGCAATTATTATTAGCTGTATTAGCTGTATTTGGAGCCAACTATGTAAAACTTTTAAATAGGACTATTACTACCTTGGATGCTGTAAGCATATTATTTAGCTTTAAGTGGGTGAAGAGCTTGTTTTGTAGTTTGAATGTTTTAATGTCTTAACTGCTTGTGTTCTTGTTTTAGGTTTTTCCACTTGATTATATTCTTATTACAACTATTGTTATGTACTTTATCTTCACTTCAATGGCAGGGATTCGAAATATGGGTATATGGTTCTTCTGGATAAGGGTAAATATGACTTAAGAGTTTATAATACTCAGTAAGATGTTTAATAAATATGTGATATCAAATATAGTTAATAGTCATTATTTACGTATTGTTTTGTAAATAGTGGGTGTTGCAGATAGCATTGCCTGTATGTCTAGTGAGTGTTAGAAGCCTATTGTATAATTTTCAATGCTTTTGAAAGGTGTTCTGTTTTGCTAAGTTGTCACACCAAAACTGATTTTTCAGTTTCTGAGTGATACAGTCAGCTGGCTCTTTAAAATGTTTAATCAGTGCCACACTGCCTTCTGACTTTTAACTTAAAAGCCATATGATTCAGTTATACTGGAATTATTAGTGAATTTTATGGTCAAAAGCTGAAATGTGTGTGCAGTCAGTAGTGCTTGACTTTCTTTTTAGGTGTCAGGCAAGCTTATCTAATTAGATAAGAGAGAAAATAGTACAATGATGATATGGCATATATAAATATGGTGAAAAAAATACATTTACTGTATTTGAAAAAGCAGCTTTGTACCCAACAGTATATAGCAGCATTCATGCCTGGTTAAATATTTCCCTGTTTCTGTGCTTATTTTCCCCTTATTACTGTCAAGCTTTAATGTGGTGACACCCCAAAACTGTGAACAGTGACCCTGAATCCTTGCAATGAGTTGTGAGATTGGCTGTGAGTTTTGGTCTCCCATCACTTACCCCTTGGTTGCCAGCTTCTTTACCTGAATATGGTACTCAGGTTGAATTTTTGGGCATTACAGAACAGTGATATCTACAGGGTGACAACAGGGATTATAGTGTTCCCTGCAGTGTGAAGTGTATGGTGTGCAAGTGTTCTCAGAGCCTGGGAATAACCTCTCATATCTCCCTCCTGTTTCTAGATCCGATTAGAGATGTGGTGATAGGTGACACCTCGCCTTGACTAAAGGACACTATTTTTTGACAAACCAAGACAGTTTGTTATCAGTGGCCAGTACCATTAAAACCTTGCTACTTATTGCTGTTTTATAAGCGTTTATAAATGGGTCATTAATATGAGCAACAGTTGATTTGATTAGATATCTATACTTTGAAATGCAGGTAAACACACCTGAAAACCTCCTTTGAGTCACTGGAATAAAGCTGCTGGAGGATAATATCAGCAGCATCCTGCTTCGTCAGTAAAATTAATGCCATTACTTGAATCAAGGAGGGTTTTAAATGTCTTCATTGCAAGAGAAAATTCATTATGTTAATATTTTTGTGTTTTCTGGTTTTAGCTTTATAAAATCAGAAGAGGAAAAACTCGACCTCAAGCACTCTTGTTTCTCTGTATGATACTTCTGTTGATCGTTCTTCATACAAGTTACATGATCTACAGTCTTGCCCCTCAGTATGTTATGTATGGAAGCCAAAAATACTTGGTACAGGTGAGAAGTAATATTTAAAAAAAAAAATCTTCTGTATCAAATGTACTGTTTACAGGGACTTTTAGAGCCAGACCCATTCTAAGTTTTGAAGACTTTTATAACTTTTTTTTTAGCTCCTAGTAAGCCTTGACAAAACACAAGCCAGAAACTGACTGTAGTATAGATAACACAACTTAATTCCCAGATGATCTTCAGATCATGTAAAAATTTGAGTATGGCTTTACTTTTGATGGAACAGCTGCTAGCTTCCACTGGATTTTATATTGCTACACTTAGGCTGCTGAGTGACTGCAGTGAGGATTAGTGCATAAGGCTGTCTGTAGACTGAAAGCAGTGTTGTTGTTCCACAGTTGATAGTTTTTATGTGCATATTTGTGAGAAATGACAAAGATAACTTGATACAGTAGAGGATAAAAATCAGAATGGGATTAACCAGCACACGCTCATCTTCATTCAGACTCTTTGGACTATCCAATATTATGAAACTTACTGCATTTCTTGTTTTATAAAACCTAATACAGAACTAAGTAGTTAATACTACTCTGTTGTTATTCCACTTTTGTGTATTCAAGGTTTTGGGGTTTTTTTTAAGGTCTTTCATCCTTCTTACCTGAAGGCTTTAATTTCTATATTTCTCCTTAGTTTGAGTGGAGGCCTGCACATATGGGGCAGTTTAAAGTTACAGATCATAATCATCTCATTTTATGGACAGCTGTTTGTTTATCAAGAGCTGGTATCCTACAGGGGTAGGCTTCATTAGATCTGATTTTGCATATGTAAAGATCTGAGACATAACCAGGCCATGAACTGGTTGCTTATACTCAGGCACAGCAAAGTCCAGATCTCTTGGGGTTTAAGTTTCACAAAGACAAAACAATTGAGTCAGTGTGGTTGTGAGCAGGGATTTAAATAAGACTGAAGTAACTGGGTGCTGCTTTGAGCATTTGGAATACTCCTTTTCTGGAAGGCTGTGCCTCTGGGAGGAGAATGTGCTGCTTTAAAAAAGCTAAGCACCTACCAACCTTCAATTGAAAATACTTGTTAAAATGTGTTTAACTTTTCACTATCAATTCTTTTTGTTTAAGCAGAGTAGATGCAGAATACTTTGAACAAAAGGATTACAAAGAGAAAGTAACATTAAATGTGCTAGAGAAGGGGAACATGATTGCCTTAAATATGCTGAGTGAACGTGGTAGAATTGTCACCACAAGAAGCAAAGCATTCAATAAATTATACTTTTCTGATGTCTTTACCTCTAAACTGTGTTTTGTAATGGTAGGTTGGTCATCCTGATATCAGTCCAAGCACAATACAAGAATCACTTTAGAGGATTTGGATAATTAATATTTAGAAAGTTTTAATGTGTTTTTTTATTATTTTTTGTTAGATGCCCAAGCATGTTTATTTTATATGTTATATCTATAAATTGGCTCAACTTGTCAGAAATAGGGTAGTAACAGCAAGAAACTAAGCTGAAAATCAGTTTAGGAAAGTAGCTTGTTTCCATGGTGAGTTTACATAGAACTCCTGGCATCATACATCTATATCTAAATTGGTTACAAGCTCAAATCTCTACAAAAGGCAGGTTGTGGGTTTTTTTGTTGTTCTGTCTGTTTGTTTGGGTTTTTTTTATATTGTAGACTGTGTATCTAACTACAGCGCAGAAGCACTGTGGGTGAACAAGTGGGAAGAATAGCTTCATTAAGGATCTTACCAAGCTAGTCTTTAAGCCTTTCAGTGACCTGAGAAAAGAATACTTCATGATAAAGCTTGCAGATAACAAGCAGGATTGGAGAGAAAAGCAAATAAAGACTGTAGCTAGCAGTTTGGTTTGCTTTACAAATAGTGGCAAAATTTCAGGAAAACAAAATTTGTGTTTATTGAGGAGGGCAGAAAGATTGGGACTTGGCACACACTTGCATGTTAGCTATTCATGACAAACAGTATCTGAACATAGGTATGTAATTTGTAATGAAAAGGGTCAAGAGAACAGATAGTAGCAGGGAGGTGAAATACAATCCTGATCAGCACTGCAAGAAGGATTATCTGGAATGGTTGTGTAGAGCTACAACTTGTCATTTAAAGCATTAGAAAAATGTTATGGTCAAGATAGCCAATCCTAGGACTTTAGGTTCTTATGTCCCATTTTGAAGAGCAGTTTAAAGTGTGTAAAGTAACTTGTGTAGAAACTGGTTTTATTGTTAAAATAACATGAAATACAAAGAGTATGCTGGTAATTACATCTGGACTTCTCTGGCGTACGGAGTAAATACAAGGGTCTCAGACAACACACTGTCAAAGAATCTTTCAGAATGTACCAGACACATTTTCTGTACCTGACTTCCCTGGTAATTGGATGTTAAATTTTTGTGTTATGAAATACAGAGATGGTGGCTGGGAATGAAGAGGAGAGACAGATTTTTCTGTGACTGTTAGCAATGAAGAGGCTCTTAAAGTTATTAATTGGTTATTATGGAACTGAGGAGTGTCCTGGAACATACACATTAACTGGACAAGCGAAATAAATTTTGTGCTTATGACAAGCTTCCTGATGATGAAAGCTGTATGCACCAGTTTTCTTGGACAGTGTAGATTTTTGTTGCTCTCGCATGCTACAGTCAATTTCATGAGTGTGCTGATAAACATGTATGTCAGAATCTGGTGGCTGACAGAAAGACAAGTGTGTAAAAGAAGCACTTCCCCTTTTTCTTCCTCTACAGTAATTCCCAATCTAGTAACCTGTCAGACTAATTTGTAACCAAAATCTGTAGTAATGCATTAGGTTAGAATCCTGTTGGAATCTTGAACTGTTTCCTGTGGAGACAGTTACTCTTGACAAGACCTTTTAACTTTCAAGTGCTGTCACCTTTTCCTGGTAATTGAATATGTGTAGAAAAATGGAGCTCTTGTGTTACTTGCTCTAACTCTTTGACCACTGGGGTGTTCAAAGCATAAGTCTCCAATTAATCAAAAGTGTCTTCGGCTATATCTGTGTCCCTGTGTAGGGCTTTGGTTAACCTGCATAGCTCCTCAAATATTGAGGAATGCTTGGTTTTCTCTTAAGACAACCTTTAACATCTGTTAAACAGCCCTAAGTCTCTTTATAGACTTTCACAAATCTAAAGTTCTGTCTACATCCAGACCACCTTTTCAGCTTTGTAGCAAAACCATAACTTTACCCATGCTTGAAGCGTAATCTCTACGTATGTGCAAACACAGCTCAAAGCTAGCCGTATCCTGGGCCTCATCAAGAGAGTCATGGCCAGCACATTGAGGGAGGTGGTTCTGGCCTGGTACTCTGCTCTCGAGATCCCACATGGAGTGCTGCGTCCAGCTCTGGAATTCCCAACACAAGAAGGACATGCGTCTGTTGGAGTGGGTCCAGAGGGGGCTACTAAGATGGTCAGGTGGCTGGAACATCCCTCCTGTGAGGACAGGCTGAGAGAGTTGGGGTTCTTCAGCCTGAAGAAGGCTCCACAGACACCTTATAGTGGCCTTCCAGTACCTGCAGGTGGCTTACAAGAAATCTGGAGAGGGACTTTTACAAGGGCCTGTAGTGATAGGATGAGGGGCAGTGGTTTTAAAGTGGAAGAGGGTAGATTTAGATTGGAAATAAGAAGGAAATTCTTCACTCAGGTTGCCCACAGAAGTTGTGGATGCTCCATTATTGGATGTGTTCAAATCCAGGTTGTATGGGGCCTTGAGCAACCTGGCCTAGTGGGAAGTGACCCTGCTCATGGCAGGGGGGATGGAACTAGATGATCATTAAGGTCCCTTCCAACCAAGACCATTCTATGATTTCTATTCAACGAGGCCAAGGTGTTTGGTCTTTTTTTCTGTTTGAAAGAAAGACAGACCACTGCTTGCTGATGTTTGTACGTAGTAAGACTTGACTTGCCCAGACAGGAATTAGAAGGCAAATATTTGCCAGAAGTGACACTGATACTTTTCTCTGCTAGAGGGCTGAGCAGCAGCAGCAGTTGCTTTTGTTCCTCAGCCTTCACATAGATAATTCAGAGTAATGGAGCTAAGCTTCAGAACATGGACTGTCTCCATTGTCATCATCAGGAATCCAGAAGTATCCCTTAGATGGCCAAATGTGCAAACAGATCTTGATCTTCCACATAAGCAAGAACAGTGATACAAGTGTAATGGGCTGTAACCTAACCCTTGGTATGATAGCTTGCTATTTGAAGTGTCCAAAATGTGTCAGCTATAGAAGTGCACCCACTGAATTACTGTCCTTGGTTTTCTCTTCTGCTTTCCCTTGAGGCACCTTGCTTTCAGGTTTTGGACTGGATGTGGTAACTGGAACATTAGAGTTTTACCTGACAATACTCAGACTGAAAATGTCTGAGACTCGAGTGCTCTACTGCATAATAAGTAAATTATTTTAAGGAGTTGTTCTATGGACACATCTCTGCTGTTGTGACTTGGACACCTTTTCCGTGTCCAGTCATTTTCACCATGCCCCATGGGGCAAAAGGGGCTCTACCTCAAGTGTATGTATGCTAATACAGAAGTGCTGAGATGACAGCATTAAGGGCAAAGCTCTCATACTTTTCCTAGGAAATCAGCACAACTTCTGTGCCTTTGAAGTGCCTGAATACTAATGCATACAGCAGGGGAAACAAAGGAGGAGGTAGAACTTTGCATGCTCTTGCAGGTCTGCAGTCTCCCTGGGATCAGAGATGATTAGCGCATAACTGGAGTGCTGCCATGGCTGAGTGTGGGCTCTAAGAGCGATGGACTAGGATGGCCAATAGGGAGAGCTGACCTTTCTGTGAGAGCAGTGGGAATGCATGGAGTTGTGCCTTGGGATGGATAAACCAAGCAAGTGCTTATGGGTTAGCATTAGAGGGCAGATAAGCTTGGGTGATGTTGTCTGACACAGGCTGCCTGATCAGGAGGAGGTAGCAGATGATCCTTTAAGACACCTGTTAAGTAACTCCATGTTTGTAGTCTCTGGTCCTCATAGGAGACTTGAGCTACTGAGGTGTCTGCTGGAAAAGCAACACAGTTGAGCACAGGCAGTCTAGGAGGCTTCTGGAATATACTGATGACAACTTCCTGACACAGGCAATTACGGAGCTGAAACAGGGAGATGCTGTCTTGGACCTGGTTCTGAAAATGACAAAGTGATCAAGGGCAGTCTTGGCTGTAGTGAGCATGAGATAGTGAAAGTTCAGAAATCTAAGAGGAGAAAACAGGGCAAATAATAGGATCACAATTCCGGACCCAGGAGAGCAGATTTTGACTTGTTTGGGGACATGCTTGGAAGAATTCTGGTAGGCAAAAATGGATTCTGTGCTAGCTAAAGTGTGGTTCTTGAATGTTAGAAATCTTAGCTACAAAAAAAAAAAAAAAAAATGGTGTTCAGCTGTTAGTTAATGAGATTTACCATGCTAAGAGGAATGGTAATGTGGTTCTTCATTTTTATTCAGAAGGGTAAACACTATGAAATGCTTTACTTTTATATTTCTGTTCTGAATTACATGACTGAGGAGTTTCGTCTGTTTTGTGAAATGGTAGAAAACTTCCAGTGGGCTTCTACAAGGTTTTGCCTTTTTAAGGGAATTGCTAGGGAAAGAGAGGCTGGTTTTATGACTTTAAGGTATACCCCAGTGCCTTGAGCTTGTGGAAAGCATTTAGAGTTAAACCCAGATATGCCAGAAGCCTTAAATTACAGGAATGTTCATGGAGAGTGAGAATGATATCAGACCTGGAAAAAAGCATGGATATTATCAAAGGAAACTTACAGGTCTAGCTGTTGTTGCATGTTGTATTTTAAAATTCCTACTATTCAAAAATTCAACTTAATAAAGATAAGGAAGACCAAATTTTGAAATGTCAAGATACTGATCTGTGCTTTTTGTATGCCCCTGTATAATGGTACCATGTGTAATACTGTTCTTTTGAAAGAAATGCTCTCTATGAAGAGTGTACGCTGGAATACTTCCTGGAGATGGACCACTGCTAAATGTACACTGAATAATTGAAACTTCATATCTTCTGTTATTAATCCATTGTTTCTATGTACATATCATCCTATTACTTTTGGTACTGCTTAGTTCCTGATTCCTGTGCCTAATTATACTCCTTTTGGATCAGTTCCTTCTAAGGTGGTAGTGGTCTCCATGCTTCTGCGTATTTGCATGAAACAGAGTTAACTGCACTTAGAAACTGCTTCTCTTTAGGATAGACACTTGATCATTTCTCTCGAATGTTCAGAGTGAAAGTTAATTTTACTTAAAATATTAATAGTGATTAACTTTCTCGAGTTTAGAGAGAGAGTTTCAAGGGACAGCTTCCACTGAATCCTGGTAGGTTTTAAGGGACATGGGTTGGTGAGGTTTTGTTTTGTTTTTCCCAGTGTGAAGGAGAAAAGGAATTGAACTTACTTATTTCTTTAGAGGGCTTCCTGTTTAGGAAATCATAAAGGTGAAACTACAGTAGATATGAGACCATTTGAAGTGAATTAATGTATGAAGAAATCAATGTAATACAAAGAATTTGTATTGGACTCTGCTAAAATGATTCACTGATTATTCAAAAGTAAATGTGGTACACAGAGTTCATGTAGTCTGGTAATGGTCAGGTTTTCCAAAGATTTGAGACATTTAAACAGGAATATCTGGGTTTTCAATAGTTCAGCATATTTTTGTCTTTCTCCACTCTGGCTAAGTATACTGGGTACTATTGTCTGACTTTTAGACCAGCTGTATTGGATATTAGGCAAGCCTAACACTTACCAATGTGTCTTCTTCACCAGACCTTATTCCAAATTAATTTTATGCACAGTTAAAAGCTTTAATTTGAAAAGTTTTTATTTTTCATGAGTCTTCACAAAGAACGCAAGCTATTAATTTTTTCTAAATGAAAGCATATTTAGAAATGCTCATGTACCACTTACAGCTTATTCTGCATATACTGTTCAAAACCATCTTAATCCTTTTGAATATTGTAAGAGGTTTATCAAAGCCTTTTTTAGTAAATTAATAATTTATTAGGAGACGTGTTTTTACGGACTGCCATTGTGCGTGGAAGAACATCGCTGGTAGATTAGTGTACTAATTTTCCTTATTTATAATGCAGAATAATAAGACAATTGATGGTCAGCCAAGGAATCTGACATTTGTATCTAAAGACTGTGATGCAGATGCACCTGAAGGTAAGATAAATTTAATTTCTTGTATTTCCTATGTGATATATGCATACTCAGCTGCAATATGCAGCTCAGTCTCTTCATGGCTTTGGTTTGCTTTAGTCTAATATGAAGCTGGGGTGTATAGCTATATCCAGAAAACAACTTGCATTCAGCTTATCTAATTCATTTAAATAAATTGCTATTTTTAGAAGAAGCTGTGTGTAACAATACATTCCAGTTAACTTCAAAATCTCCCATTTGCTCTAACATGTATGTAGAAAACCTTAAAAAGAAACTATAGCTGGTGAATAATTTAGCATCTGAAATGTCACTTCAGTGTATGTTCATTATACAAACATAGGGAGAAGTATTCTATTAAATTTTGCAATCTACTCAGAAAAACTAAGTTCAGAACTTCAGTGTAACTTTACAGATAAGAAAATTCTGCAGTTTTATCAAGGTATGAATATGGGCTGTTCTATGAGCAACAGTATCAGTGGAACTAGACATCTTAGGCTATTTTTCTGTAATCCTTTTAATTTATCATTCCCTGTAGCACTCAGTATCTCTCTTGCTCATCTGTGTTATTAACTGAACCTTTTTGACCAGTTACTTGGGCAGAAGATCTATTGTGGATATTCTAGAGCTGTGAAGAGTGACTAACAAGCAGATGGATAATTGTGGAGCTATCCTTGACTTGCCATCTATGCAGGCCTTAACATTGAATTTTTTTGAGAAGGGTAATGCTTAGTTTGGTCTTTATTCCTCTCTGAAACTTGGCTAAAGCTGGAATGTGTTTTAGCACTACTTTTATCCCTTCCTTTCCCTTTGCATATAAACAGATTTTGCAGAGTTTAAATTTCACTAGCTCTTGCAATATTGATCCTGCTGTTTAAGGTCATCATCAATTTTATTGATTGCTTTGGTCTCATTTAAAAACTTCATCTTGGCCAAAGATTTATGGCCTTCAGAATGGTCCAGATTTTTTTTTTAAGGCTGAAGCTCTCAGTTGTTCTTGCTCTGGCAAACTTTCAGCTCCTCTGTACAAAGAGGAGTTGAATTATGTATACATTTATATAGTTATAAAAAAGCTTGACAGTTTTTGTTAAGTGATAGGTTCTCATCTAACTATCAGTATTCTCTAGCTACTGAATTCTAGCTATGCTTCTAGAAGTATTAGCAGCTTCTCAGGTTTTCTTCCTACTTGTGTTTTTGGGAAAGATAATATTCAATTTTAAGTAGCTTTTGTTCTGCTAGAGATAACTGGACCATTAGCTTTTGTTCCTAGTCTGTCAGGCTGTGATCTCTCTTGCAGAGTCATTCCCTTAAGCTCAAATTTGAATTTATTATGTAGGTGATACTCTTATTCCTGGTGGTCCATATAATTTCCCAAAGGAAATGGATTTTTCTCCTATCTCCTCCATACTTCAGATAAATCATTCATCCATCTTTATTTTTGATATCTATTTTTAGACTTTGACAAGTGTAATTGTTCAGTTCATATTTAAACTGCCATGTTTTTGTGATTAAAACCAGAAACTCTTCTGTGGCAGAGTTTAGAAGAGCAAAGTCTGTCATCTTTCAAAATGAGATACCCTTGAGCAGGTTGTACAGATCTTTGTTTCTTAAACAGCTTCTCTGCTTGGCTAGTATTTGCTGGGAGAGGAGCGTGCTGACATCGATAAGCTCATTAGTCTTGGCTTATCTGGGAGCAATTCAGCGAGTCTTACTTCCTCAGACTTTGTTGCTTAATCATAGGAACTGGGGTTGGACTGAAATAAACTTCCTAAATTACACCTATGCTTGATGATATTGAGCACTTTGAATACTTTGCATGATTATTTTCCCTAAATCGCTTTCATATATCTGATGCTTAAAGCTAGTGTTCTGATGTGCTGAACACAAGAGTTGGCTTGTGTATACAACAGCTTTTGTTTGCCATCCTTAACGTGTGGTGTTGCACTGGGGACCTTTGTCGTGTTCTCCTTAGTAGGACAGAGGTGGAGAAGGTATTGATATGCTGTCTTATGCTAGCCTAGTGGAAGTAGAAGATGGATGGATATTTCTTAAATGTGGTTAATGTGATTAATTAAATTGTGTGATCAAAAAGCTATAGTGGACTTCTGTTAACTACAGATAGAAACATGCCATAAGTATTTTTTTAAAAGAAATGTTTGTTTTGTAATGCTCAACTTAAAGTTTTTTTTAAAAATTGCATGAGTGAAAAAACTTTATCCACTGTTTGATCCAGTCTATTTTAGAAAGTGGGAATATACCTGCCATTTTAATACCTGATAATGAAAATAATTTGTTGTAGACACTAATCTTATGCTCTATGATCTTTGGGATCCTATTAATGTTTACAAATATCTGAAGGGTGAGTGTCAAGTAGAAGGGGCCAGTCTCAGTGGTGCTCTGTGAAGGGATGAGAGGGAATAGTCACAAGGTGAAACAGGGGAAGTTCCACTTCAACACGAGGAAAAACTTCTTCACTGTGAGAGTGACAGACCCTGGAACAGGCTGCCCAGAGAGGTTGTGGAGTCTTCTTCTCTGGAGACTTTCAAGCCCTGCCTGGATGTGTTCCTGTGTGGCCTGCCCTGGGTGTTCCTGCACTGGCAGGGGGGTTGGACTCGATCTCCCGAGGTCCCTTCCAACCTCTACCATGCTATGATTCTATAATCAGATGGACTATGATGGCAAGTGAAACTTGTTTTGAAGGTAGGAACTAGATTTCCAAATACAGTTTCTCCTTTTTTTTTTTTTTTTCCCCCCTTCTTTTAAGGTTACCAGACACAGAGTAAAAATAGATGAAACTAACTTTTAATTTAAGATTAAAGGTCGGCCAAGCACTTGTATTTATTGACTGCTCCAGTACTAGGGTTTTATCTTATGTAAACTACTGAACTGGAACTAAATGAAAGTATTGATTTGTCTTCTCAGCACTTTATTTTGTTTTATTTAAACTGAATCAATTCTAACAGGTGTGTTTTCCTTAAACATAAAACAAACAATGACCTTTTAATGGCCATGCTGATAGCTAAGCTCATAGCAATGTGCTCTGTCTTATTGAAATCTCAGATGTTGTAGATGTGATCCCTACTTACTGTAACTAAGCCCTTTTTTCTTTCTAAGATGGTAGAAGAGACCTGATCTGATTTTGTTGTAGCAACTAATACTCTCAAAATCTTCAGTATTATTGGAACTTCAGGTTTTAATAGGTGGTGTTGTCTATATATGCTTCAAACCAGCTTGATCAGAAGGACAATTACACTTTCTGGAGAAATATAAGGCAGTTAAAATGCCATCTTATAAAGACCACACTCAAGTATTTATGGGTAAATATATAATTTGTGGGGTTTTAGTATTATATTGTCTGCTTTCATGCAGCAAAGTTTGTCTCTCTTTACTCCTGTTACACAGGAGGTGAATCTGCTTTATACTGAATGCCGGAGGCCATAATAGCATACCTACATGAAACAGAGCAGAAGCAAAAAGTAATAGAGCAGGCTATATCTTATAAATGAAAGTACCCTTTCTTAGCTGCATTTAAATATCTTACACAAAAGGCTTGTGTTCTGGTAACATAGACTTTTTTTTTAAAAAAAGCTTTTAAAATAATGTTTTGGAGCAGCAAATGTAATTTACCTGTTATAGGCAAAACAAGCATTAGTTTTCAGTGTTCGATACAGTTGGGCAAATACCTCGTGATAGTTGTTTTCAAGGACTAATGCCAGCTAGCTGTTGGGTCAACAGTTCAGCTGAGCATCAGGTCAAACAAAGGAGTTCAATTATGTAATTGAAACTACTGCCACTGGACTAATGCACTGAACCTGGTATAGGTTTAGCTAAACAGGTTAGTAAGATTTAATGTAAATGAGCAATAATTCAGCTGCAAGCCTGTATACAAGACTTTGTCCAACCTTAATAATGAGATGTGATAAACACTGTCTGCTTTTTTTCTAGACAAGAATGGTTTTCTGGTCTGGAAGTTGTGTGGTGGTTTGTTTTTTTTTTTAAAGCATCATTCACTTTAAATGCATAACATGCTACGAATCCCCCTTGGATTCTCTCATTTCCTTAACTGGGGAAATGAGCCTTACCCAAGGCCTGCTAAATGCTGGGTACAGTATCTGCTGGGCCTTTTGTATAGACCTGCACTGACTCCAACTGCATGTAGAGTGGGAAAGAAAAAAGGTTATCTCCATTTCTAAGACTTTGAACTGAGAAGAATTTACAGTGCTAATTAGAACTATGCCTTCTTAAGGACTCTTCTTCTTCTCAGCTGGAAGTCAACATGTGCAAGACCTTAGGCTTTGTTTTA
>JAAGNO010026903.1:73577-88809 GCA_033439905.1 Ceryle rudis
GAGAAGGGAAGGCTCCAGGGAGATCTTATAGTACTTCCAGTACTTGAAGGTGGCCTACAAGGAAGCTGAAGAGGGACTGTTTACAAGGGTGTGTATTGATAGGATGAGGGGCAGTGGTTTTAAACTAGAGAAGGGTAGATTTAGGTTGCACCTTAGGAAGAAGCTCTTTACTCTGAGGGTGGTGGGACACTGGAATAGGTTACCTAGGGAGGTGGTGGAGGCCCTATCCCTGGACATATTCAATGTCTGGCTTCATGAGGCTCTGAGCAACCTGCTCTAGTTGAGGATGTCCCTGCTCACTGCAGGGGGTTTGACAAGATGACCTTTAGAGGTCCCTTCCAGCCCAAGGAATTCTATGATTCTATATGAAAAGCCACTTTTGTAGAAGCTGCTGAGTAACAGACAAGTAAGAACATATTTCTTTCTGGGTTGTTTTTGTGTTGTTTTTTTTTGTTTTGTTTTGGTTTTTTGTTGGTTTGGTTTTTGGCTTTTTATTCCTGTTTAGCCAACAAGAAAAGAAAAAAATACTGGGGGCAGGTGTTGCAGCCATTCCATGAATCTGTTTCCAGGGAAACCTGTGGAAGTGATACATGAAGTGCAATCTTAAATTGTGGAAATTGGAAGTCCTGGAGTGACCTTAACACTTACAGATATATGATGTTAAGCTGTGAGATTACAGGTAAAAGAGCAAAGAGGGAATTAGTAATTACAAAACTTTTGATATACCTGCTAGTATCTGAAGACTCCTGAAGTTTTTGTCTATCTGAACAGTTTGGTCTGTGACCAAAGCCAGAAACAGGAATAAGTCTATGTTCTCTCCTGAGGTTTCAATCTTTAACGGAGTATTTCTTTCTAAATTTTATTACTTGCTGCTTATTTACACTATTTTGGGTGGTTTGATATTTTGGAGTTTTTATTAAATGAGGAAAACAGTAGATGCATCTCAGGGTTGCTTACAGTACTGTGTACTCCTTCCCTCCCGTGGTCAAAAGGGATTCTGATCATTCCATGGGTATTTATCCTAGAAGTGGAAGTGTTGCTGCTTCTTGAGAGAAATTAAGGGGATGTTACACAGTGATGAATGTAGAATATGATTGTATGGACCCTACACCATTAGACGTCACTTAGTCTCTTACCTAGCTGAAGCGGTGTGGTTTGTGGGCCATGACTTCCTTATGCAGTTTCTCTGTATGGGCAAGGTTACTTAACTGTTTGTGTCAGTTTGAATAATATAAATTGACTGTAACTCTTTGCATGATTTCTCTAGTGAAATGTTGAGTTGCAAGACAAAAATTAAATAACAGGACTTGTAGCCTATGTACTCTGTAGCCACATACAGGAAATGTGTAAGACCCATGGACTGGCTTAGTCCTTCATAGTGATCTGAGTTACAACACACTTTTCTTGCCCAAGATGAGAAAAACAACTAAGAAATGCTCTTTATTTTGAAGTTTGAGAAAGCATTACATATGTTGCTGCAAATAATGTTGCCATTATAAAAATAACAAAACTTTGTCAGAGCACTTATTTTACCTTGGTGAGTTGCTGAAGGGGCATATCTGTCTGGGAAACATTCCACATTTCAGTAAATACTTGCTATCATGTATTTTTCAAGTAAAATAATCCAAAGACTGATTCATCTTGTGTTGTTGCTTAATTTCTGATAAATAAAGGCATGTTTCTCTGTGGCTTTCAAGCATCAAATACCTCAGTTCATGGGAACCCTAGTGGTTTTCTCACTTTAAAATACTTGGTACACTGTGGCAGGAAAAAAAAATATTGATACTATTTGTAGGTGCTAGATAACATCTAAAAAGGTCTTTAGGAGTGGTCTATCTTGCCATGTTCCATGAGATGCAGCATTCAAAGCCAACTGCTTTTGCTCTAGTTTACTGTTTCTGTCAAATGCATTTTAGCTTTGTTGCAGGAAAGCCGTAGTAAGAAAACATGAGCCTCTCAAAACAATTCTGGGGCAGTTGACTTGTTTTATTCTAATGTAGAACTGACTTGGCCTGTAGGAATGCTGTTTGTTCTGTGATGTAAGATGCTGCTTATCTTAAGTTGTGTAACCCAATGAAGCATATATGGGGATGGCAGTAAATAGTAAAATAGGTGTGATTGTATCTCAGTAGCACAATGAGAAATAATATCTAGAAGTCAACAAAACCCTAAAATGTATGTGTTTAAGATGCCAGAGCTGCTGTTCTGCTGCATTTGAAGCACCAGAGATGTTGTACATACATCACTCCATATAAATGTTCCTATCCAAGTTAAATTATCTAAAGTGAGGCCAGGTGTAGGCCCTGAAGTGATGCCTGTAAGGAAGAAATGCAGGTTTCCCCTTACGTTTTCTCAGGTGAAATCTCAAATATTTTGGAACTTGATACATAATTTAAGATTAGAAACCCATCAAACCCTTTCTTGAAGCTCAAGTTGCAAGTTGGACTGCAGGCAGCAGCCACTTTTTGCAACACAGCTTTTGAATGACTGGCAGCAGAGCCGTATGAACTACTTGGGTATCTGAAGCCATGCCTTCAATGCTTTTAGCAATTGGAATGTGCAACGCTTATGTTCTAGTGCAGGAAAGCTGCAGGTTTTCCTTGGGAAGTAGTTTTGACTTTAAGAAAAATCTACTTTAGGCACATAAACTTTGTTTATCTGTGGATGCTGTTCTTATTTTCAATTTGGGTTTTCCATCCAAAGCCTGGTGTTCAGTCACAATTTTGAGTTGCAGATGAACACTGGTATCTACATGTTCTTTTTGCAAAGTTGCATTTTATCTGGACAACCTTCAGCCTGCACTGTTGCATGTTGTCACTTTGTCCTAGGTGCAGGACTTCTATCTGAGGACTATTTCACGAGGTTAAAAAATAGGCTTCCTCTGAATCTTACCATCTAGTATGTTGTACCTCTGGTCTCCACTTCTCCACAGTCTGATTTACAGAGGATATAATCTGTTTCATTGTCAAGTCGATTAATGAAGAGGTGAAACAAGTATGCACCTCAGTATTGACTCCTACAGCATTACAGTTTTTAATTTACATTGTTCACAACAATTTGTAACTCTTCCCGAAGAAACTCACTCCTTCTAGATGCTTTTGTGAAAGCTCACTGTGTTTTGAGGTACAGAAAAGACAGAATTATCCATAAATAAGTTCCCATAATTTGAGTTTCAGTACATGAAATCATGTTTTTTAGGCTTTAAGATTTGTTTATCAACAGATTTATTTTTTTTAATCTTTGGAACTCATCTTTAACTTTTTGGAAGAAGCCTTTGTTTGAAAATATTAGTACATTCAGCCTAAGGATTTTCCAATTCACTAAAACAAAAAACTTTATCAGCGGACTCGTCTTTCTTTGTTTAAGAAAACTGTTTGGCTTTGTTGCTTGGTCAGCACTGCATAATATGCTGTAATCTTTAAGTGGTGGCATTTATCTATCAGAAACTTGGTAGCTTTCCATGTATACTTTTGTTCCAAATGATCAAGATAGGTCAGTAATATTCACAATGATCATTCTGAATATAAAGTGATTATCTTAATTAAGGTTATTCATTATTTATTCTTCCATGACATAATTTACAATAAGCTGATACAAAATGTCATGGTATGTCAGCCTGCTTTGTAATATCTTATTTCAGGAGTAACTAAAACTTGGTTAGCTGAACTTATGATACATTCCACAGAAATGTTTTCTCAAGGTCAAACTGTTCAAAAATATTTATCTATTTAATCTAATTACTGTAGAGAGCCATCTAAAAGTGTTTTAGCTACTTTTTTTTTAATTCAAGCAACCAGCTGGAGAGCTGCAGATGGTGTTGACAATGCTATCTGCAATTATGAAGCATCTTTACTGGCACTTCCTACTTTCTCAAACTTCACCTCTTCTATGGGCATATTATGCTAGCAAATAATTGAATGAGTTGTGCTACTTTGCAATTTTTTTTTTTCCTGTTTTATGGAATAAGGACTTCTAACTGGTCTTAATGGGTTTTGGGGAGGTAGGAAATAGATTTTTCTTTGCATAACTGAGATCAAGTCTGGAAAAACAGGAAGTTGTGTTTTTGGGGGGGGTTTTTTGGCCCAATTCCTTCTTTGTGCTTTTGCTCTGTATGTGCTAGTGAAGGAGCATGCTTTCTCCGATTAAGCTGGCTTGCACTTTAATTATCTGCAGAATGTGCCTATTTGTGTGTTGTATCCCTTGTGCCTAGTTGTGAAACCCCAGTTGAACTTCTTGAGCTGCTGTGTAATAGATTCCAGGAATCAGTCTGTTGTGTAAAGTAGTATTTAACTAGTATTTTAAATTATTCTGTTAACTTCATAAAGTCACTGGAGAACTGTTGAAGGAATGGAGACTTTTTTTTTCCTCTGTTTAGATTCAATCATTCTAGACACTGTAGGGATTTGGTTTGGGGGAGATCTTCTGGCAAGGTCAAGTGTCAGACCTTCCTGAAAAAGACCTATCCTTAATTCCTAACTCTTTTCTTCCCAGGAAATAGTGAACTATAATATGTGATATTGTTAAAGCAGCTTGTTATCTAATGTGGAAATTGAATCTTTAAATAAAACATTTACTGTCAGAAACTGATGATTGACAGCTTGCTAGCTTGTTAGACGACTGCTAAAGGTTAAACTATATAAGCAGCAGCATAGTGCTCACAACTTTAGGATGTAGGAATTCTGCACTTCAACAGCACCTAGAGGGTATTTCCACACCTGGAGTCAGAACTGAGTGAAGAACTGGCAAATTGTGGGTTGCTTACTTTCTCTAGTGTTCAAGTTGTTTAGATTCTAGCTTCTGTTCTGAAATAGGCTTTAGGTGGGATTTGAAGCATAGTAAATGTGAAAAACAGGAGATCATGTTATACCTTAGCATGAACTTGGGGCACCCCTCCTTGCACTGGAGAGATTCATCAACTGGCTCATATGTCCTGCTCGCTGCCCTCTGACATGACCTCCCGAATGTTAGAGGCTCTGTGTCCCAGGCAAGCTTTTATGCTACCTCTCTGCAGTCTTAAAAATGCCTCTGATTGATTATGATGATGTAATTCTTAATTCTGTTAAAAATCTATCACTTCTTAACAGAGATCAATACTTAAATACATCCAGATCTAAAAATACTACTTATAGTGTTAGAGGAGTAAAATTTAACCAGAGTTGTAAGGTCTTGGGTGCAAGTAATCCCTCTGCTATCTGGGTCACAAACGGCCCAGTATGTGGTGGTTTGTTTTGGTGGGTTTTTTTGTCTACATGACTCAACATTCCAATTGAGTTGGAAAACATCTCTACCAGGACTGGATAACTGTTGTAAAAATCAAAGTACTGAAATGTATTTTTTTAATACAGAATCAGCTTTGTATCTTCTCCTTAAGGCTACAGTTTATCTGTAATGGGAAATGAGTGACTAGGATCTGTCAGAACAGGCAGTAACTGACACATCCCTAGGAGAAATCGTATGCAGAAATAATGCGGCTACCTGTGTAACTCTTGACTTAGTGTTACCTGGCTTCACATTCACTGCCCCATAGTAAAAAATATCCCTCTTGTGTATCTTCTTGGTAGAGTACATTTGGTTTAATGGAGTGTAATTGTTCTTCAGTGCTGAATACTGTCCAAAACTGTTGAATTATTATCCTCTAAATTGGAATTAGCTGATTTTTAATTGTTCTGTATTAATCAGTACAATTTGCTATCCTTTTAGATCAGTGCATTGTTACCCGGACGTACCTCTTCCTTCATAAATTTTGGTTCTTCAGTGCTGCTTATTACTTTGGGAACTGGGCATTCATTGCAGTAAGTACTTTGAATATGGACATCAGTCAATCAGGTTGGATAACTTACAGTAGTTGTCATTGATTCACATCACTGCACTACCGTTTTTTTTCTTGCGTATGTTTCCCTTGTATGCCCCTTAATTGAATAACAGTAACTTTTACTACTTATTTTAAATTTGCAGGTCTTTTTAATTGGATTAATTGTTTCATGCTGCAAAGGCAAGAAATCAGTCATTGAAGGTGAAGTGGATGAAGATGATTCAGACATGAGTGATGATGAACTGTCTGTTTATTACCGCTGATAACATTTTGCCTTCAAGGTGGAAAAATATAATTTAAAGTGATGTTGAAAGTCATACCCATGTAGAATTACTATCCAAATAAGCATCCTTGCATCTGTAAAAATAGAGGGAATAAATGTATTCACTTCAAGGGGTAAAAAAAATGAGTATCACTTTTTGAGTTTTGGTTACATCAGGAAAAAATGTTGAAGCTGCGTTCAAATAATATATAGAAAATACTGTTTTATGATTAAACACGAGCATGTAAATTTCTGATGTATAATTTGATGAACTGTTGTAACTATTTCATAATTCATGATGCTTTTCTGTTAAATTATCTTAAATGCTTTCATGCCTAACTTGTATAACTTTTTTATTTGAGCTCATGAAAAAACCCAAACACACAAAACATTTTAAATCCTCCAAAACAGCTGGTGCAGACATTGCTAGAAAGATTTGGATGAGGTTTACACTCTCAGAAGGATGTGGCTTAAGTTTTGCTTCAGTTCTGCTGGCGTTTCTGGAATTCCTATGTAAAACTCTTGATAACAAGAGACTGTCCTTACCTGTATGGGTTTTTTGTATACTTTAAATGGTGAGTTCCCACCCAGTCTGTGAAGAGTAAGTAATTTTCATACTGTTACCACTACTGAGTTACCATAGAAATCCTCAGGTAACTATGAGGTGGTTTTTACCCTATCAGAGGAAATCATTAGTGTAAATGACAATATTCAGTATTGTTGCAGTGTTTTAGTACTGTTCAGTTCTAAAGCTGCCAGGTGCCTGACTTAGTAATAAACAATGGAACAATTAAGATGTGATTAACTTATTTTTCTCTTTAATGCAAATTGTCTAGCTAGAAGTTTTCTTTCAATATTTAATGTAAATGTTGTCAATTTGTTTACAAGCAAATATGTTTATATAAACACAGTTCATAAATATTTTTGCCATTCATGTTGTCTTTGTAATGTTTTTTTTACCTGTGTAGTTACTGAGCTATATTTCTAAGGCTGAAAAATATCTTCAGATAACCTTTGACAGACTCTGGAAGTCAAAATGTTTACAAGTACAGGTTCTTTAACTTCTAAGGCAACCCAAGGGAATTATAATCCATGCAAGCACATGGGAATATATATTAGGTCTCTTTATAGGACTAATTGTTAAATAATTATTGAAATGTAAGGAAATTATTAATAGTGTCGTGCTTACCTGTTTGCAAACTCTTAAAACTGACAGGTTTGTGTTCAATTATTTCAAAACCAGTCTTCTTGCATTATTTCAGAACAGCAAGGTCTCAGGAACTTCTGAGTTTTAATTTACTTTCAGCGTTTCATCTTTCAAGAAGTCTTAGGTGGTGGGACTCTTACAGGAACAAACAAAACTGGTCTCTTAACAAGCTTTCTGTGCCAGCTGCTCCAATACATGTTTGTGGCAACCTGGAAGAATTATGTTGCTTGTTCATAAGCAGCAAATATGCATTCAAGTCTGCTTCACTAATTGCAATCAATCTGTTTGCTACCACTGAGACATTTGAAAGGACAGAAATGCATTCACTGATACTACCGTACTCAAATTTGACTAGGCAGTCTGAGCTCCCTTTGACTAGAATTAGCTGAGGACTATTTAAACATGGCCATTGGGAAAACTTGAAAGGAATTATTTATAAGAAGTTCAGGTAACTCAGATATATGGAACCTGATGCTGCCTGTCTGGAAGCTGTATCCAGAGGATGTCAATAAGTTAAGAGTATGCTTTGTGGATGCCCTGGAGGAAAACTGACATGAGATAATTTAAAGTTAGCTGCTCAGATGTTCTCCTTTTTTGTGGGTTTTGTTCATGTTTAATCTTCAGCTTTAACCAATGATAATTCTGAATTCTTGCTTTGGCTGTACCATGTACAGATTTGTTTGTCAGATTGAGCTGTGATACCCAGTTTTGCAGAGTTGTATCCATTGGTTTGTAACATCTCACTGGGGGGATTGCTGCTTGTCTAGGGAGATTGGCAGGAAAGTGTTGGTTTCATGCCACATAGCTGCTTCCATGTTGCGCACGCAGGCTTAGGGGTCACTGGTCAAGATGCCTGGCTAGTCTCTAGGTAGATGTTGCTATAGGTCTTCTCTGTTTCCAGGGTCGTCTTCATTTCCAGGTTCTTTCCAACCAAGTACTGTTTTCTGTCTAAATAATTTATGTGCAGAAATACAATGATCTGCCTTTGAATTGGTGGATTTATCTCTTGTCTCTAACTGGCAGATTCTGCAAGTACTACTTTTTATAATCTAAGTGTTCCCCAGATCAGCCCATTACTAGTTGTAGCTAGGAAGAAGCAGGCTTCTGCATGAGAGTTCGAAAGTTGTTTCAGACATTTGCTGTCGCCTTCTCTCATACAAGCAGTAACTAGCTGTCAGCATTTATAATAGGAATTATTCTTCACCTGCCACATCCTCCCTTAAGTTTCTCAGGAGTTCAATGAACCATTTAAGTGACGGGTTTAAAACATTTTTGTATTCACTAATGTAATTGTAATGAATATACACTCAAGAATTCATCTGTAATCAACATTTCATGTGATGGAAACTTGACATCTGTAACTACCGTGTCTTTTAAAAAGAACGAGAGGTGTTTTTGAAGTTAACTGTGATGAACTCACCAAAGGGATTTGTACATCCAGTATCACCCAGTGAAGAAAACTAGCAGTGAAATTTAAGACAGCCCTGGCCTAAAATATCTGCCTTTGATCAATACTTGCAGGAACTTTATGAAACAGCTTCCACTATGTTATTTCCTAGTTGTCTCTTGCACTGTCTTCAGTAAAATACTTGCAAGTAAAACAATTAACTACTTCTGTTCCACAGTTATCCCTGCTGTGGCAGCAGTTGTAGTATGATAGATATAATTCACTCATTTAGCTGTTAGCTGTGACATAATAATCCAAACCTGGGAGAAAATTTGAACTTTCTAGTCATGTTATAGTACAGTATTCTACCTTGTAAGCAAACATCTATCATCTTCAACAGTCTTCAAAGATCTCAATTTTCTGGACTAATCAGAATCTTCTCTGCTTTGATTATATATGAAAGATATTCCAAATCCATCTCTGTGAGCTTTCAAAACTTCTGAACAGGTGTACTGACAATAGTCAGACCTGGATATTTTTTTTTATACCATCTTGGAGGCTCATGAACATTTAGAAACTAGTGAGCTGTAAATCTTGCTGACCCTTAAAGCATGAACTGTAGTTACCAGGAATATGCTTCACAGAATTCGTCAGCAACACCTGCCAAATGGCTTCTCATCTTGCTACTTGTTCTGTAGCAATTGGTATTTTATCTGGAGTTACGAATCCTAAATACAATAAAGCCTGTACTAGTCTGGTTTGTTTTTTAGCTGAAAGCTGACAATATGTTGCAGATGTCCTGCTGATTGTCAGGTACAAGACAAAAGCCCTTTCCTGGTGAAGAGTGCAAAGAAACATCTGCTACCTTTTTGTATTTTCTGCTTTGACTTTGGAAAAAGATTTCAGGGTGGACTTAAGATTTTTTTTTTTTTTTCTTCACTGAAAACAGTCAGCTAAAGATAGGTAGACAGTACCCTTACCAGAGTCACGCCACATAGAATGCTAATTTCATTCTCAAATAATGTCACAATTTAAGCTAAAAAATAATGCTCATGTTTTGCTTCTGAATAAACAGTGTAGACATAACTCTTTGGAATCATTGAGATGTCTTCTACTGCTTAGAAATTGTATTTGGACTCACAGCTGTTTTATTGGATTTTCTCAACATAAGTTACTGAATTGGACAGTGACCTTGTAGAAACTATTATGTGTTTTATCCTAAAATACTGCTAACTACTGGTGTGCATAGCAGAGTTTCAGTTGAAGTGTTTAAGAAAACTGATTAAGTATAGAAGGTAACTTGTCTCCATGTAATTAAGTAGATATTCAACCCACTATGACAACCCTGAAACAGTTGTTGGGAAAAATAGGCAAATAAAGTGCTGTTTGTGAGATAAAGCACAGGAAAGAGATCCATCCTTTTCTAAAATCATCTAGAATAGTTTGAAGCATTACAGCCCAAGGATTCTTTGAGGCTCTTAGGTTGAAGATCATAGTTCATATTGATAATACATTAGTAATAGATGTGTTCCCGTACAACTTTCTGCAAAGTCAGCATTTTGCAGATAAAGCAAAGAAATGAAACTGAGAATCACTACTTTTCCCCTGTCAATGTGTATTTTTACCATAATTCTCAAAAGAAGTAAAAGCCTTGTTTTGATTATGGTAAGATAGAATTTTCTGTTAGTAGTCTAAATTTTAAAACAAATTCTAAATTAAGACATGTTGATGCTAGATAATGAAATGAATCATAAATCCTAGTGTTCTTGACTAACTTTAGAGAGATGTGGTTGTTACAGAAATTATCTGGAAGTTTGACTCATTTTAACATCCTCCTCTTCAGAGGGATTGCATGAGTGATAGCACTTCAAATTTGTAGCTATACAATGATTATTTCTTTAAAATAAACAGACAATTTAAGCACAATTGGCAAGCCCTATTTATAGTTTTCTCCAGATTCACCTGTAGGAAGAATCATATTTAGGGGGTCAAACAGAAGAATTTTGGTTTCTCAAGGGCTGATCTTAGAGGTAAGCCACACTTCTAGTAAGTTTCCTGATCTTTCTCCATTCACCTCCTGAAGGACATGCCCTCCCTTTTAACAACTGATTAATGTTGAGTTGCAATTTTGCTTGTTATAAACACCTACTTTTTTTTTTCCCCCAGAGAAAAATATGTAGGTTGCCTGTAAACCACACAAATTATTTGAGCAATTTTGAAGAGTGACGTCAAAATTCTTATTGTGAGAATCCAGGTATCTTGCATAAACGTGGAGACCGAGAACGTTCAAAGCAACTGTGAAGCTAAGTATCTCTGTAGTTCCTACTCAAATTCATGTTTGAATAGGGGACTTTTCACTAGAATGTATCCAACTTCCTTAGAGGAAGTTGACAATTTGATTTAGTAGCCCCCTGCTTCTGCTAAAATAAATCATGATGTTATGGTGAGCTGTATAGAGTTTGAAAATTCTCCTACATCTAGGAAGTGTATCACTTCAACTGAGAGTACTTCAGAGGCAGAGCAGCAGGAAGAACTTCTAATAATACAAAAGTCTATAACACTTTTCCTCCCACAAAGAACTTGCATACCATGGGTTTATTGCTGTACTAAGTACTTGAAGGAATGTCATGAGACTGAAATGTTTGATTCTGATGCTTACCGGGTGCCACTTACATACTGAACTTAGAATCATGTAGTCAGAGTTGTTTAGTTTGGGAAAGACTTTTAAGATCATACAGTCCAACTATAAACCTAGCACTGCCCAGTCTACCACTAAACATGTCTTTAATATCCGAGTTGTACTTGTTCTTCTCTAAGCTTTTAAGTTAGAACAGTGCCTATCTACACCCCTATTGCCTGCTGCCTTCATGTCCTTTCCAAACACAAATGATCAAAGTGTTGATGGCAGCTGTATCTGATTTGGATGGAGTATCCAGGGGCTGGGGTCCAAGATGGCAATGCTTGTGCCTTCACATCTAACTGGGGAGCAAGCCAGGCAAAACAGAGCAAAAACGAAGAAGCAGTCACAGGGCCACAAACCTTTGCAATTACAGAGATGAGGGATGGCTCACATGACTGGAATGGTGTTATAGATGGCTATGTGCTTTTTAGGAAAAACAGACCAGGAAGGTGAGGTGGTGGAGTTGCTCTTTATGTGAGAGAGAAAGTGGAACATATCAAGTTCTGCCTGGAGGAGGATGAAGAATATGTTGAAAGCTTATGGGTAAGAATTAAGGGGCAGGCTAATAAACTGTTCTGGGTGTTTACTGCGTGCCACCCAATCAGGAAGAGGCAGTCAGTGAGGCCTTCTACAGACAGCTGGAAGTAGCCTCACAATCCCAGGCCCTGGTTCTCACAGGGGACTTCAATCACCCTGATATTTGGTGGAAAGTCCACCAAGCCAGGAATATATGGTCCAGGAAGTTACTGCAGTGTGTTGATAATAATTTTCAGACACAGGTGGTGGAGAAACAAAGAGGAGAGGGGTGCTGCTGGACCTTGTACTAACAAACAAAGAAGGTCTGGTTGGGTCGTAAAGGCTGGGGGTAGCCCTTGCTGCATTGACCATGAGATGGTGGAGTTCAGGATCATGCAAGGAAGAAGGGTAATAAGTATTGCAACACTGGACTTCAGGAGAGCTAACTTTGACCTCTTCAAAGACCTACTTGAAAGAATCCCATGGGTTATGGCTCTATAAGGTAGCAGGGCCCAACAGAGCTGGTTAATATTCAAGCACTGCTTTTTCCAAGCTCAAGGTTGGTTTGTCCCTGTGAGTAAGAAATAAGTAGAGGAGGTAGGAGACCTGCATGGATGATCAAGGAACCGCTTGAAAAACTCAAATGGAAGAAGGAAGTTTACACTATGTGGAAAAGGGACTGGCCACTGGGGAGCAATACAGGAACGTTGTCAGAATATTTAGGGATGCAACAAGAAAGGCCTACCCACTTGGAATTAAGTCTGGTAAATGATGTCAAAGACAACAAGAAGAATTTCTTCAAGTACATCAGTAGTAAAAGGAAGACTAGGGAAAATGTGGGCACACTGCTGAATCAGGTAGGTGCCCTGGTGATGGAGGATACAGAGAAGGCAGACTTACTGAATGCTTTCTTTCTTTCAATCTTCAGGAATTACAGTCCCTGGAGGTAAGAGCATGATTCTGGAGGAAGACTGTCCTTTAGTCAAGGAGGATTGGGTTAGAGATAATTTAGGACACCCATAAACCCATGGGCCCTGATAGGATGCACCCACATGTGCTGAGGGAGCAGGCTGATGTTATTGCTGAGCCAAACTTCATCATTTTTGAAAGGTTATGGAGAAAGGGAGAGGTGCCAATTGGAGGAAAGCCAGTGTAACTTCAGCCTTCAAAAAGGGCAAGAAGGAAGACTCGAAATTACAGGCCAGGCAGCCTCACCTCCATCCCTGGAAAAGGGACGGAACAACTCATTCTGGAGGTGGTCTTTAAGCAGGTGAAGGAAAAAATTATCGGGAGTTGTTACTATGGTTTCACCATGAGGAAATGATGCTTGCCCAACCTGATAGCCTTCTGCGATGGTGCGACTAGCTGGGTAAATTAAGGGAGAGCAGTGGATGTTGTGTACCTTGACTTCAGCACAGCTCTTCACTGTCTCCCATAACATCCTTATAGGTAAGCTTAGGAAGTATGGATTAGATGAGTGGACAGTGAAGTGGACAGCGAACTAGCTAAACCGCAGAACTCAAAGGGTTGTGATCAGCAATGCAGAATCTAGTTGGAGGCCTGTAGCTAGCAGAGTTCCCCTGGAGTCAGTACTGGATCCAGTCTTGTTCAACATGTTTGTCAGTGACCTGGATAGAGGGATAGAGTGTACACCCAGCAGGTTTTCTGATGATACAAAACTGGGAGGAGTGGCTGATGCACCAGAAGGCTGTGCTGACATTCATCAAGATCTGGACAGGCTGGAGAGCTGGATGGAAGGGAACCTAATGAAGTTCAGCAAGGGCAAGTATAGAGTCCTATGCCTGGGGAGGAATAACTCAGTGCATCAGTACAGGTTAGGGGTTGATCTGGGAGTCCTGGCAGACAATACGTTAACCATTAGTCAGCAGAGTGCCCTTGTTGACAAGGTGGCCAATGGTACCTGGAGTGCATTAAGAAGACTGTGTCCAGCAGGTTGAGGGAGATTCTCCTCCCCCTCTCCTCTGCCCTAGTGAGACCACAACTGGAGTATTGTGTTCAGTTCTGGTCTTCCCAGTTCAAGAGAGACAGGGAACTAATGGAGAGAGTCCAACAGAGGGCTACGAAGATGCTGAAGGGACTGGAACATCTCTCTTACGAGGAAAGGCTGAGAGACCTGCGTCTGTTTAACCCAGAGAATAAAAGACTGAGAGGGGGATCTTACAAATGTTTATAAATATCTAAAGGGTGGGTGTCAAGAGGATGCAGTCAATCTTTTCAGTAATACCCAGTGAAAGGACATGGGGCAATGGGCACAAACTAGAATACAGGAAGTTTCACCTAAACATAAGGAGGAACTACTCTGAGGGTGACAGAAACCTGGGCTGCCCAGAGAGGTTGTGGCATCTCCTCCTCTGAAGCTATTCAAAACCCACCTGGACATATTCCTGTGCAACCTGCTCTAGGTAAACCTGCTTTGACAGGGGGATTGGACTAAATGACACCCAGAGGTCTGTTCCAACCCCTACCATGTAGTCCTGAATGTTGAACAGCTTCTTATTTGAACCTGAAAGTTAAGTTTGTAACAACACAGGTATCTTCCTAGAGCATGGAGAAAAAGAAATTCACAATTACACAACGTGAACTCTGGAGGAATCCTCATTTTCCCAACTATGAAACAGGTACTTTGTTTTTTACAGAAATTGATCTTGAAGATGTACAGTTTTATTAATATCCCTGACTAAAAAAATATGCCTTTTCAGTTGTGCAAACACTGATAACAGGGTTATTTTAGGGTAGGATTTTCAAAAATGAGGGGTTCAGGTCCTACAGAAAACCTCTGGGAGTTCAGATCCTCGGTGATTTAGAACACACTGCTTTGTGTTTCAGGTACTTGGAGAAAATATAAACCAATCTGTTTCCCTTCCCAGTTGCCCTGGTTTGAGTGAGAACAGAACTAATTGTTCAGGGATTTCACTTTTCAGCTCAGTTCTTCTACCTAACTGCACTGTCTGAAGTTAACAGTGTGTTTTCACAGGCAGGGTCTGCTGCTGGCAGTGACAACACCCCATGTTTAGAGTTAGTACCCAGGACTGGTGTGCAGAACAAGGCCTCTGCTGGATCTTGTGCAACATGTTGGGGGTGCAGGAAAGTAAAAGGCCACACCTGCAGGGAGGAGTGGACAGGTCAGGTGACCCCAAACTGACCAACGAGATATACGTCATATACCCATATACATCATATTCGCTATAAAGCAGAGGGATCTGGAGGGTCCAGCTCTCTAGGGGTTCCCAGGCTCTTCTCCCCTCTTGGACCGCTTTGCCAGCTTTGCTCGGCTTGGCTCAGGTCCTCTTTCAGTTCCTTCCTCAGAGCATCCAAGGAGGACTCTGTCTGTTCTGCCTTTGATCCCA
>JAAGNO010026904.1:0-33261 GCA_033439905.1 Ceryle rudis
CCCTCTACACCACGACGCCCACCCCACTCTACCCAAAAACAACAAACACAAACACAAGAACAGCACCACCCCGTCGGACCCCAGCCAACAAAAATGCAGAAACATTGTCTCAGGGTAACAAATTCTTGGAACAGATCAAGCTTCCCATTTTAACCCCTGAAAGGTCTGTGCAGAGGTGTTCAGGCCTTCACAGCCACAGCAAGGGCCAAATCACAGGCTCACCAAAGCCAACAACTTCTGCAGGAGACGAATTTTACCACCGCATCACTTCATCGGCATCACCAGCACTGCCGTTTATGTTCACAGATGAAAAGAAATGGATCCGGCAGTTTCTATTGCAAAAGGAGAAATAATTTCACTGCAGATCACACGAACTCGGCAGCTGAGCCATCGCAGAACCTGCTCCATTTATTTCGATGGGAGTTTCACCTTTGGCTTCAGTGGGAATAGAGTGAATAACATGGCCTGCTTCCAGGAGATCTGCTAATCTCTTCTTTAATATTGAAGAAGCCAGAGACAGAGATATTTCCTGCTAGGGTAAAATATTCGAGAGTTATTTCCCTTCCTGGATATTCTGATTTGAAAAGAGGAAAACCGTTACACGGAGCTTGGGCAGACCTTTCCGAATAAAGTTGCATATCAAAAAATTGTGACGTTTTCCTTCAATGAAATAAAACAGACACCTTGGAAATGAAGGCAAGGCGGGTGTTGCAATCTGCGGCGGAACATCCAGGGGCCTCACAGGAGGCTTTTTTTTTTTCCATACAATATGACAATCGTGTCTGAGCATCTCCCGAGCCAAGCAGGCGGGTGTAATGCGTTTGTGGAGAGCGGCTCCCCGGTAACTCGGCTGCTTCATGGAAATACATTCCTGGGCTTGTCCTTTGTCTGGCGTGACTCGGCTCATCGGTATGATATAGCGGTCGGAGCACAATAATTATGCAATTGATCTGCGTGCTGCAGACAGATACAATTACAGCTCCCTCGCAGAGCGCGGCACTGAAATTTGAGATTTCACCTCCAAGAACACGAGCCTTTGTCACTTCAGTGAAAGGATATTTTCCATCGCTGGCAGGGGTACTAAGACCTTATCTGCTCCATGACTAGCCACCAGGAGCCAATGTGGCCTTTTCCCCACCCCTCGGCAGCCAGGCGTGATATAAAAGCACTACAACATGTGTCCTCTTCCCACCTAATCTTGTTTCCTTCCCTGGGTGGTTGGATAAATCAGAAAAGCGGTGCTGAGAATATTTCGGTATTTCCTCAGGCTTACACAGATTTATCAGCTGAACTTGGAGACTGTTTGACTAAAAATCTCGAGGCTTCTGTCACACAAGGCAGCAACCACTATGAGCAGGAGAAGGCTGGCCAGCACGGCCCTTCTCAACACCTGGTCCACTCACTTGGGAAGAAGCCCAGGAGAAAAAACCCACTGGTGCCATTTACCAAGGAAAACAAACTGCTTGCTTGTGCTTGTGGTTGGATGTTACTGCACAGGAAGGTCTTGTGCTCAGCACCATCCTCTAAGCACAGCAAGTTGCTGCTGAGTCACAGGGGATGCTCTAAGGAGGGAAGTATGACCAGCCGTGGAAGCCTCTCAGATCCACAGAGAGTAACACATGAGGGATGCAACAACCAAAGGATTAATTCTTCTGTTGGGCTCTCACTGTAGCTGTGTCTTAGAAACCAAAGCTGGATAGGGCTGGGCTGGAGTCATCGGCCTAGGGAAAAATGCAGGCAAATACCACTGCAGCCCACACTCTCCCCCACAAAAAAACATCTGTCCTTTGTATTTCGCTGCCTGAGATGCCTGCTCTCGCTGCTCTGTGGCTCAGCTGGCCCTGCCAAGATTGCACTATTAATGATGACAGTCTGAAAATCACTTTAAGAGACTTTACGACGATGCTGCGATTACCAGCTCGCCAAATGAGCGCTCAGACATTTTAGAACATGTAGCCACACTCCCATGAGCTGCAGGAAACACTCAGCTTCAAAGTATTTGCCTTAAGCTGAAGGATTCACACAAATAACATCTGAATAGCCCCGGTCAGTAAATTCACTGCTATTTGCTATGAAATTCTGCTATAGAACCTCAGCCTCTTTATCGACAGCAATAGTCTTTCCCAAGCTCCTTGGTCAATGCTTTAGTCTTATTGATGCCCTGGGAGATGCCGAGCTTCTCTTGCAAGGTGGCTCGGTTTCTCCCATGCTGTTGTTCTACTGAAAGCCCTTGGCAGGGTCAGCCAAGGCCTATTTAACGTTCGTGAAAGGCGGCGAAATCACCATTAGCTGCTGTGTGGGGCCGCGGTTTCGGCAGTCAAAGCTGTGTTCCTGTGCAAGGGTATGAGGAAGGGAGGGGGAGAGGACGGGAGCGAGGCGCACTCTCAAAGCATGCCCACAATGAATATGGATGGTCATCCATCAATTTATTTTAAGCACATTACTCCTCTGTCAGAAAGGGAAAAAAAGGAAAAAGAAAGAAAGGAAAGAAAAGACATATAAAATTAGGTTTGTGTCACTCATTTAACACTGCAATTTCCCTAGAGGATTATCCACCAAACAGAGATAGCAAGCTCATGAATATTAATCATTTCCCTGAATGCAATGCAGCCCGCCAAACAATGAGATTAGGGGAAAGTGCTATGCTTAATTTATGGATAATGGGAGAGGTAAAGGATAGAGCTCCCACAAAGGTAAGGCTCACAGCTGGAGGGAGAGGCCTCTGTAGAGGAGAGGGACAGATCCAGATTTGTAAGGTAGCAAAATAATACTCGAGGTCGAGCAGGAGCGAAAGAAAAGGTGTTTTAAGGATCACTGGCCAATTAAAATTATGCTAGTCCCCGAGCAACCACTGGCAACTAATGCTTCAAGCATGACAGAAATTGGTGGCAAATTCAAGAGCTAGATATATTTCTTTTCTCTTTTCCTCTGCTGTGTGCCTTTTCTTTGTATTTTACACCCCTGAGACCCTAATCCAACAAGCCACGGAGCTATCTGTCTAACCTGAGACATTCAGGCTCTTCAGCAGGACTGGTCACAGGTGGAAGTCTGTGGAAGCTCTGCCCATTTTGCTGTAAAATGCTTTAGCAAAGGGTCCCTTACAAGCAAAGGAGATAAAGCGTAGCAATAACAACACCAATAAGACATGACTGAAAACCCCCATAAATTACCAGGCAAACTTAAGGGTTGATAGAAGTTCTAGAGCTACTACTTCCCAGCCGCCTTCCCGTGCGTCTATCAGTCTTTGCTCATCTCTTTTCATATTGCTTTCTCTCCCCCTCCCTTCATTTTTATTGATCTCCGCATTGTTTTTTTATTATATCCTTCTCTTTCTCCGGCACTGGTGAGCTAAATCGATGCATAATGCACATCACACTCGACAAAAGGAATGCAAATGAAAGCAGTGCTCTTTTTCAACGTCTGCACATCTATCTAGACGCGCGTGCACAACGTTGGTGTGTGGGAGAGTGCACGCCAAGGACAAGGTGCTCAGCTGCTTGTTAGACACCCATTTCTCAACGCTCCGGTGGGAACGGATCAAATGTTAGATAGCCCTGGGTTCCCACAACTGCAAATCCTATCTCTCATGACTAGGGCCAGTTTTACACAGGACACGTCGGCCTGAACTTGGCTGAGATCTGCAGTAATCACAGACACCAGTTATCCCCAGAGTAACCAAGAGCAAGATGGAAGAAAAGCAGCCAAGAGGTAGGAGAGGGGTGTATCAGTCACAGCAGACACCGCTTTGATTCGCTTGTCTCCTACAAATCAAAAGGCAAAGTGAGGCTTGCCCAGTGGGTCCAAATTCTGTGCGGAGGAGATGAAAATGTGTAAAAATCCGCTACACAAAGTGGGGAAAAAAAAGTAAGAGATGATAAATTTCAGGATGGGGAAGGGCGAGTGTACTGCAGAATTTAAAAAAAGGAGTACTGCCAGATGCTTTCATTAATAAATTAATTAATCTCGCTGTCGCTCTTCAGCATGTTGCAGGAAGAAAATGCTATTAATCTTATCTGTTCTCTCTTACTGGGCTTTGTGTTCGGAGAAGGCCAGGACAGCCTGACAGTAAGACCACACAGTTTTCTTCCCTGCCTCCCTCCTTCCTTCCCCCACGCCCCTCCTCCTGTGGCAGAGCAGATTGATCCACTGTTATCTGATTAGAGAGGAAAGGAGGAGGGAAAACAAAACCAAGGGGAAAAAAGAAGACTAATTTTATTACAGGCACTAGCGCAAAGTGTCTTGAGAGCCTTGTGCCATTTATTCCAAGGGAAGTTAGACCAATTAAAATAAAACCATAAACTTCATGATCCTAAAAGGCAAAGGCAGCAAGAGAGACAGAGGGACACCTGCAAACAGGCTGCCTCTACCCTTGGAGAGATCAGAACACAGCTGGACATGATCCTGAGCAACATGCTCCAACTTAGAAGCTGGATCTAACTTTGAAGTTGGCCCTCCTTGGACCAGAGACCTCCAGAGACTCCTTCAAACCTAAATTACTCTGTGATTCATGGCTCTAAATCTAAAGCTTGATGGTGTTTGCAGGCTCTGTTGTATTTCTCTTCTACCAAGTGAGGTGACTTGCAGGGTCTCTGCTTTGAAGGAAGAAGTCCACTTGGGCTTTGCTATCAAACCCCCTGCTAGGGAACTGCCCTCCCCCCCCCCCCCCAACACAACCCTTTCGGCTCTGCCTCTGCAAACAAAATGTTTAGTGATTATTTTCAGCCACGTGGGACCCAATCCTGCAGACAATTTGTGACATGCATTGCACTCGCTGTTGTGGTTAGATTTGCTGAAGTCTAAAGAATGCCTTGTGGTAGTTCAGAAACATGCCTGGAAGGAAGCATTTGCAAGATCAAACCCTGAGGCCCCCGATTCAGCAAAGCCTCTGAACATGTGTTTGAGGCTCACTGAATTCTTTGGTGAAGGGGAGTGATTCCCAGGGCTCTAAAGAGCTACATAATACAACAAGAACATCGCTGCAAAAATAACACTGTCTGAAATAATGACTTGTTGTCCTACAGGATTATAACATGTGTTAGCCTTGTAAACATGGAAATGAAGTACACTTATTTTTCTGTGTTCCTCAAAGCGGGACCCACAGCATTCTGTATTTTCCAAGAAAACACCCCACCAGTCTCAAAGAAGACTTTTGTTTGGCTAAAGGCAGAGGATCCGGTCTGCTGTTACTAGATTGTGGAGAACGCTGAATTTCTGCTCTTTAAAATTATTATTTATTATGTAATACGTGCAACCACTCGCTTCCCCAACAGCTTTATGTTTTCTGGTGAGATTTTAACACTTGATATGTTAGAATACCTATCAGCACTGATTGTATTTACAGCATTTGTCTGAAAGATTAGCCAGCAGTTTGTCTCCGGCTCTTGATACCCTAATTCATGGTGCTTCAGCACCCATAAAAAGCCAACAGGACCTGTTTTGCAGGTATTACCTTCTCTGAACCCTTCCTAGGGGCTTGATGAAGGCAGGATTTGCCCCAAACCAGCAGCAGCTGGCCTACCCTCACCAACCATCACCACCACAGCAGCTGCTCCACCACAACTGCGAACTCACGCAACAGAACGCTCGCAAGGGCTGCGTCCGGCATCTTTCCATCGATTCAGCTAATCGGGTTCACCTCAGTGCATCTCCATACTCAGTGTTTCACAAACAATTTGATTTCATCCGCTTTTGTAATCCAGGACCCGTGCAAAACCACAACCTGCCAAAGCCCATGACAAACAAACAACTTTTAACCTCTGGAATTCCCCTTTCCCTTTCAACGCAAGCAAATCTGAAAAAATCACTTCCTCCGTAATGGTGCAGAAAAATCCGTGTGTATGTTTTCGTTGCTTCATTTTCTAATTATACTGCTGTCAGGTTTTTTTTCCACACTCTTAACCAGCCCTGTTGCTGGTCCTAGAGATGAATGTGGACACGGGAAGAAGGAGGCTCCTGCACCCACCTGGCAGGACATCGCTCTGTGGTCCAAGGCTTGGGACACCCCACTCTTGCTCCTGTCCGGGGATTTACTTTGAGCGTGATGCAGCTCCTGCCCAGCCCACACAACCCAGCTCCCTTGAGCCCCGGTGTACACAGGGGAGGACCTGGGTCACGTCCTAATGTAACACTGGGATGCGGTCAAAGTACAAGCCCGGACCAAGGAGCTCTGACCTGCTGCTGAGCAGGGTGACACAGATGCAACCATCCAGCTCCAACCCAAACCCTCGCTGGAACCAGCCTCTCACTCTGCCTGACTCTTAGAGAACCCAAAACATTTGCATAAGTGTTTATCTCACTTTCAAAATATTATGACTAATGTCTTTCAGTGCTTGAGGCTCTAACGAAGCGAGTTATTTGAAACACAAACGTAACTTCAAGACCACCAATAGTCACAATTAACCTCGACCATAAATGCTCTCAGATTTCAACACAGCAACTTACATATGTAAATACGTAAATAAGTACATCACCAAATCAGGCCTCGAGCTGCACAGTGTGGGATGCTGAAGTAGAAACGAAGCCATTCCAGTGAGACAAGCAGTCCCCAGCCTACCACCCAAGGGAAACACGGTGCCTGTGAGGTCTTTTATAAGTTGCTCTAGGCACAAGAGATAACTGTCCATTTGCCTTCAAGAGCAAATTTCAGTCTTGCCAACATTGTATTATCTGCTTAGGATGGATGCCCTGAGCTGAAGGCATGGGATCACCAGATGGGATCACAGATTATTTGCTTGGTCAGTCCAGATAAAGAATCACATAAAATCTCTTGAGAAAAAGCTGACCCTTTATAAACACAAAGTTTGGATTTAGAAGGTCTGCATGTCTCAGCCTTCCCCAGATCTGCTGAGCCCTGTTTGGGAACCATAAGCCCATAAAGCAGGGCTACCACACAGAAGGTGTAGTGCAAACTGGTCTCCATTTCTCTTCTCTGCCCCCAGCATTCCTAGAGAGTTTAATAAATATGTAAAGCTCACAACTGCAGCCCTGCTATCCCCGATAGCTCGAGCATCTTCCGGCCATTGTGCTTACAGGTTTTGCTAATCAGAGCAAACCAGGCTTGCAAATGAAATCTGATTAAGTAGTTTTCACCTCTGAAAAAGGGGATTAGCCAGACCTTTGATCCTCAGATATTGATTTGCAACTCAAAGGAGGTGTGACCTCAGCTGGACATGCTTCTGGTCTCACTCCCTTCCCCTTTCACTCCTCCTCCTGTTTACCAGAAAAAATCAGTTCATGTCTTCTCACATAACCAGATCTAAAGCCTATTGAATCCAGTGGAAAACCACCCACTGACTTCAATGGGCTTTGGATCAGTCCCACAATGGCTGACTTAGCCCTAAGTCCCAGGCTGTTTCAATGCCAGCAGAACCAATTTCCCATCAAAATGACCAGAAGCTGGGAAGATATGTTCGCCTTTCAAACCTACAAAATCCACCTTTTTTTAGCTCTTCCACGACAACTCTTCAAGCTGCAAATGATGAAGACACTGTTGATTTTTTTCCTTGCGCTCTGCGTACAGTTGTTGGCCACCACGGGTGGAAGGGCTCCGAGCCAGACTTACCGATGCAATTAAAGGATAACTCCTGCAGGCAGAACAGGGAGCAGCCGTCACCGTTCATCTTATTCATATCATCGCATTCTTCCCCCAAGTCTCTGTAGGAAGGGCACAAACATGCAAAAAGGAGTCAGATGGCAAATGGCATCAGCCTGACGATTGCTGCAGTCCCTCCACAGAACCCCAAAGCTCTGAAATCCAGTACAGTGGCTTTGTGTGCCGACCCTTAAAATACCTCTCCCTTTCTCCTCCAGCCCTGACTTTCATCATTCCTGGTTCACAAGCGTGCCTGGCCACTTCTCGCCTGCACATGTGGATACCACTTGCTGTTCTCTGATGAGGATATGAGCAACTTCCTTCATAGCTGGTGTGGCTGCAACTCGGCAGGTGGGGAAAAAGAGAGCAGGAATCTCTGAAACTCTTTATATGAAATCTGGAAGGGCCAGAGTGTGACCCCAGCACGGGAATAACAAGGCATAAAGCGTGGTGCTGGGCTAATCCAGGTGACAGCACGTGCAGGAGGGCAGGGGACAGGGAGCAGGTGGTGTTGGGGATGGGGTCCTGCCCTGCACCAGCCCGCACGGTTGCAGCAGAGTGTGAACCAGATGAGAAAGGGGTTGTGCAGCTGTAAGTGGGGCCACAACCAACCAAGCTGTGACAACAGTCTGGTTCCCGCTCACTCCTGAGGCAGCTCAGCTATTGTTTGACGCTTGCTGCAAAGCCACAAGTGATGTTTGAGGAATGTGCAAACATAACAGTCGGAGAAAAGTTATGGAAAGCAAAATTAATTTGTCTTTCTCCACTCTTTCTCCACGACTGCCCTGGATTCATATGTCATTTGATCGTTCTCTTTGATTTCCCTGCCTGTTGGGCCTCATCCTGCAAATACTTGCTGCCAGGTATATCATCTGACAGAGCTGCACTATGTGATTGCTGATCAGCATTATTTCAAGAAAATAATACTGACTGGATTAAGCACTTGCTTGTTGTTACTTCTATCGTTTAAATAATTAAATTAGCTAATGCCAGGAAGCTTTGAAGCAGGTGGCCTTAAGGGCCAACACAGTAAAAGAATAAACCCTAACATAGTTGTGAATGATTGTTTCACATTATCAGTGGTCTGAGGATGGGCAGCCGGTGAGAGGAGGGAGCTGATTGAGAACAGGCAATTTCCAGCACTCTCCCTTAAAGGCCAGATCAATCACCTCCAAATGCATCCCAGCTCCAGTGGTTGGTCAAACAAGAGGCTGCACCAGAAACCTGGCCCACCGCGTGGCAGGGGTTTTACCCTGTCCACCAGCTGCCAGGCACATGGGACTTCATGTGTAGGGACAGCATCGAAGCCTGTGTGAATTTTTGCAGGACTGACTTCAGCTCCGTAGAGGAAATGTCATATACACGTATAAAGATAGAGATACAGGGACAAACAGCATATAGCGTACTTTCATATCGATCCTGCTGTCTGGACTCCATTATCTGTATCTCTGTCTGTATCTGCTGGTGCCAGGATAGTAGGGCCTAAGTTCCAATTAAATGTCATCATCCCGGTAATCACCAAGCACATGAGTCATTATCTACAGATGAGAGCTGGCCTACACTGAGGAGACATCAGAGGTCATCAATTCCTTTCTAGTCTCAGATTCTGGCTGAGGAGATGCGCCCAGATTTATCTGTTTGTTCGCTCCAGACTTACATTTGGATAATCCCGTCTCCACAGTATCCACTGCCAGAGATATAGACAAGGGCGGGGGAAGGCTCGCTCTCCTCCGGCCCGGAAACAATCACGACCTGGTACGTGTACGTGGTCCTGTCGCTCACTTCCCTGCGAGACCAAAGGAAATATTAAGCGATCGGTACATGAAAGGTGAGAGAAAGAGGTACTGAAATGGAGGGTAGCTGCCAAAAAAGCAAGCTGTAATTCAGTCAGGTCCTCAAAATATTCCTGCCTTGTTTTGATGGGATTAATTTTTGGCTGGGTGTCTTTTTCTTGTAAGCGCCATCAGTGCTACCCGTGTCTGTGCTTGATTTGTGCATGGCTCTGAAATAGGTGCCATTCTTGACTATTTGACAGCAAAACGATCTGCTGATGAAAATCCCGCTGTCCGGTGTGTCGCTGCCTGTACCAGGTGTCAGAGATGGCCCTGCACTGGCACCATGGCAGCGCCCCAGCCCTCAGCACCTGCAGGGGAACGGTAACAGCGTTCCCCACAGTCGACAGCACTGCAGCAGCTGAGACCCCAGCCCCGTGCTTCACCACGCTGAGCCCCGAGCACTCTGCTCCCATCTCTCCACGGCAGGGACGGTGTCACCTGCAACTTGCTGGAATAGCGTGTTTAAGGAACTTAAAATACCCTGGAAACATCGATTACTTCCTCAACAGCCCTGAGCTCAATCCAACTGCAGCTGAGGCCAGCGGGAATTTGCCTATTGATTTAAGACAGAATTGGACTGGGGATGTTTCAGTGATAGATAAGTTATTCACTTTGCAAACAGGTATTAAAGCAACAGAGTTAAAAAGGAGAGCACAGAAAATAGGATCCACAGCACTGCATCATGGTCTTAGCACCGAAATATTCACAGAAAGAATTAGCAAACTGTTACATATTTATGCAAAGCCATAATTACCTAAATCCTGTGCATCTGTAAACGAGGAATATTTTTTTTTTATATGCAGCACAGAAATAATAAAGAGCCTAATATAAATGTTTAGCTCTTTTACAATGCCTTTTACATTATCAGAACTCAAAACGTTCCACAAAGAAACTCATTACCATTATCCTCATTGTGACGATTTGTAAAGCCACGGAGCAGCGAAGGCAGAATGATTTGCTCTAAGTCATCAATCAGGCTAATTGCAGAGCCCATAACACAACCCAGCTCTTTCCTAGCCCCTGCCAGTCCTCTACTTACTCGCTCATATTGCCCCAATTACTGACAGTAATATACACATCTTTTTGTCACGGAAACTTGGTCAAAAAGCATTTGGTAATGAAGTGTGTACTACGAAGAGATACATCTACTACCCAGAGCAACAAAGCCACTGAAGTAGGTACCACTGGGCTGTAGTTACTGAAATCTTCAAGTTTGTGAAATAAGCATCTCTTTGTAACAACTGTTAAACTAACAAGCACGACTTAGACCCCAGTATCACATGTGACATTTTGCAGCAAAGCTGTTTCTCATGGATCCTGTGCTGCAAAATAACCTGTCCCTGAAAGAACTGCACACAAACAGCACTGGGATTTGGTTCTTTGTTACCACACCTGAAATGGGGAGTGAAACTCGGTGGAACAAAAACTCAACACAAGTGGTTTCCTCACTGCACCTCCACCTGACGCTGGTTGGCAATAGCCTGAAGTTCCTGTTTGCTAAATTTGAGGATTCAGCAGCACAAACACTGGCCTGAATCACCTGCAAACTGCAGAAACACCCACCCAGATACTGGTGTATTATTTTTTACTGCTTATTCAATCAGAGTGAAAAATTTCTACTACTGCCCTCGGGACCTCTTGAAACCAGCTGTTTTGTGGGGGGGAAAAAAAAGTAAAAAAAACAGAAGTCAAATTATAGGAAATAACTTAAATGGCCAAACGCAAACCGATGTAGAATACTGATGTATAACACTGAACTCCTCCTCTACATTTCACCCCAGATAAATCCATTCATTAAGATGGGTCATTTCTGACATATACTGATGAAATGAAAGCAGAGGCAAACTTTGATTACTGAAGAGCAGCTATTTCTTAAGTCCTTTCTCAAAACCATCCATAAAATATTTAAGGTTAACAACTATACTTGCAGAAATGTGGATTTTTGTCACTGGGGATTTGCAAACACACGCACAAAAAAAAATGTTCAATTCTTCGAAAAGACCGTTAACAAATGAACAGTTTGGGCAGCTGTAACAGCTACAAAAAAACCCCAAACCCTAAATGCCTGCTGAGATCATGTGCCTGAGAGCAAAATAGTAGCTTTCAGATTGTGAATTTCAGTGATTTCCAGTGATACCCAGAGGTGAGGGGCAGGCAGCGGGCTGGTGGCAGAACGTGTGTCTCCGCAGGCGTGTTTCAGCGTGTGGGACATGTGAGCACATGTGAACACGTGTGAGCAAGCAGGAAGCAGGAAAGTTCATGTTTGTTTACGCACAAGGCAGGACGTTGGCAGAACATAATGGAAGAAGACACAGAACTCAGCTAAGCAGGGGAGAGAATATGGTGTTTATGCATTATTAGGAGGTGAATGCAGTCGTGGGTGAATACGAGAGAAAACTGGAGATGGAAGTTATTAGGTGGGGGGAGGTCTGGCATATTTCATTGCATGGATTGTGTGAAAAACTTTGTATGGGGAGAGGACCCTGTGGAGACAGGAGAGCAGTGACTGCTGGCTTTGGGGCAGGGGGTTTCACTCTGATCCTGTCACCTGCAACACACTGGGGAGGGAGAACTACAGCCTTTTGCTGCTCAAAAATGGAAAGCTCTTGGAGGAATGGTATGTTGTGACAGGCAAATCATCCTTATCATTTAGTGACACACAAAAATTCATAGAATCATTTTGGTTGGAAGAGACCTGTAAGATCATTGAGTCCAATCGCTAACCCAGCACTGTCAGGTCACCAGTAACCCATGTCCCTCAGCACCACATCTCCATGGCTTTGAAACCCTTCCAGGGAGGGGGACTCAAAGCCATTTCTTCTCAAAAAAAAAAAAAAAAGGTTAACAAAACATCTGACTCCTTACACATACATTTCAGTATTTGCACAGCCTGCGTTCCCGTACTGCTACAGAGTCTGGGTACAAAAGAGCTCTTAAGTTATTTATGCTCATGATACCTAGTAAGCTATGAACATAATATTCTTGTCTTAAGTTAAAATATGCAGAAGGTGAAGACAAATAGCTGGAGACCACCTCTCCAGACCCACACTGCAGCCACAGGGCAAATTTTCTCCATTCTCGTCCTGGCTCCCCTTTTGCACAGCCCAGTTAAAGGCAACTTGGAACTTCACAACCTTCTCCATGGTGGGGACAGCAGAGAAGCCCCAGGCTGTGACAACAGGGCAGCAACAACAAACCACCCATGCCCAGAGCAGATGAGAAATGGGAGCACGTGTGCTCCAGGGGTGCCCTCCAGCACCACGCAGTCGTAGCTGGAGATGTGCCTGGAAGGAAGCACCAAAAAGCCACCTCAGAAACCCAAACACAAGCTCCCATGCTTTCAGCTCACCTTGGCCTGATGCAACCAGGGGCAAAAACTTGACTGAGCCAGATGTGGCATTTCACATCTCAACAACTGGAACCTGAGATACTGATATCCTCCTGAACTGTTAAATATACCACCCTGACAGCAACTGAGGGTTTAGCATTCCTTCACAATACACACCTTTCAGAGAAACTGAGCTGCTGAAGGGATGACACCTGCAATACTTTGGGCAGTAACCCAGTTTGGGAGGAAGGGAGGGAGGGACAAAGGAGGAAAAAAAAAAAAGACCCAAAAAAGAATTTATTCTCTCTTCTGTAGTTATGGGGCACCAAGGCTGATCTTACAGACTGTATCTGGAGATGTCAGCAAAATATCCTCTGCTCCAAGTGGTGATAAAAGTGTGGGTTTTGACCATTTATTTTTCTCTCCCTCCTTCCCTCAGAGCTGACACCACAGGCACAGTACATGTGCTCTTTCCTCTCTGCTGGCAGGCAGGTCCAACGCACGCCGGCTTTGTACGATGCTACTTGAGGAAGCGAGAGAGAAGAACATCTTTAACATTAAGGATGTGAACAAACACTCTTTTAAATTTATATCTATGGTCTTTTAATGACCTTTTTGAGAAGTGAGTAATCCACATCGATCGCTGCAGCTCCCGCCCGTGGGGAGGCCGCCTTATTAAAAAGCAATGACTCGAGCCCTCTGCTCAGAGGGGGAATTAGGACGTGCTGTGTGAAATACCACGAGGGCAACTTTCCTGTCTGCTGTGGCGAGTGACAGATCCAGGGTCAGAGATACAAACCCCTCTAATTCTTTTCCTGTTTTTACTGGGGAGACCGGGTAGGGGAGTTAATCTTGCTGTGTACCCCGAGCAAGGGACCTCTGCTTTCAGTTTGGGTGTTCCTGTAAAACTTACGGGAAAAATCATACCTCTAGGAAGTAGTTTTCTGCTCATACTAATGTGGGTTTAAAGGATCACTGAGTTTACAGAAGCAACACACATGCCCTCAAGTGCAGCAGACCTGCGAGGGCTGACACTGTCCCAAGTACATCTGTCCTGTGCCCACTGTAGGGCTTCAACACACGAGGACCCAGCACAGGCTTGAGATGCAATGAAAGCACCAAGGGAAAGCAAACATCCCACTCCTCTCTCCTTACTACAATGGTATATATGTTTTTCCTACTACAAATAACAGCAGGGAGGAGTTTTATACAGCAAAGACTTTTTTTCCAACAGAATTGAAAATATCCTTAAGGCTGATCCCAGATTCTGCCTTATGAAAACATAAATGGCCAGACAGCAATGAGAGCAGACAGTGTTCCTGTTATTTAAGGACAGGATGACAAGGTCTTAGGCATCCCCAATTGAATTCTGTCTGTCACAAGCAGTGTCATGTGGAACAGGCAAATTCCACACCTTAAGTGTCCTCATGGAGGACCCATCTTTTTCTGACCTTAAATAGCCACCAAACTCTTGAGGCAGTAGACAACGTTCCCTGGACAGCTCTCCACAGCCCAGGATGAGCCCCAGTCTGCCAACAATGTCCCTGTTTTCCTTTAACACTGTCACCTTTGCTATTCTCTAGCAAGGAAGCCCTGCTGAGCAAAACAGGGAATCTGCTGGCAGCAAACAGCAGCAACCCCACATCTTCACTTCTTGCAGTGCCTTGGATCAGCTGCTCAAGGTAGACTGAATACAACCACACACGGAAGGGCTGAAGGTCTACAGCATCTCCTGTCCCATCCTTCATGGCCCGGAGCTGTTCAGTCCATCCCTACATGCTGCTCACAGCCACTAAAACACCCAGGGTCATTTACAAAGGTCCTGAATTACTTCAAGTAGCCACTAACTCAGTGAAGAAGCACAGCACTGCTCAGACATGGTTACAGCCTCCCAGTCCTGGGGACTGAACTGGGGCTCCAGGTTTCTAGCTGGGAGGAGCTGATACTGATCTCTTCATTGTGACTTAGAGACTGGATCACGAACCCGTGCGGGGTTTTACCTCCCGGCAATACCACCACGGTGTTTGCAGGCTCCCCCATCTCCTCAGGTGCTCTGACAGTTATTGATAAAAGAGTAACCCAGGGGATGAAGTCGCTTTAGGACAACCCAAACAGATCTGCTCCCCAATTCCCATCCTTTTTCCTGCATTGCCACTGACTGCACAAACATGACCGTTTCCTTCTTTCCCCTCCTCTCTCCCCCCTCGCCTTGCCTTGCCTTCTTTTAATAAAAATGGCATGAGAAGCACGGCAAAAGATAACGAAGAGAATTCCTGCCTGGCTCTGCAGCCGGGAGAGAGGAGGAGCGAGATGCTGTAAACAAGAGAAGGACGTCAAAAATCCCGACTCTTGCGACAGGCTGTTATTTCAGCTGCGGTCCAATCTCTCGCTGTTTGGATAAGCCCAACGACACGGCAGGTGCAAACGCCTCAAAACAAGTCTCTTGCCTCTCTCTCAGACACCGAGCTGACTCAGAAGACATAAATGCTGAGGAAGCAGCCTTGGAGAGGCTTTTCTCTCTAGCCGTGATGAAATAGGCCCCAACAGGGGTGGTGAGGTTGCTCTGTGTTCTCCAGCTCTGTTAAGATTTATTTACAAGCAAATCAAAACTGGGTAGGTGAAGTACTGACTGGACACTCATGGGTTGGCTGGGAGACTGGGGACTGTATGGGGGATTTCTGCTCCCAAACCAGCTTAAACTTGAACTGGGTATTTATAAGGAAGAACCGTGGAGCAGCCAAATGACCTGAACAGACAATCTCTGCTGAATACTCAGTGGCACACGTTTCGTACCATGAGGTGGCTCTTAGCTGAAGCTCAGTCTCACCCTTCAAAGCTGTGGCATCAAGACAATGCCCAGCGTCAACTTTTCATTCTGACTATATCAGGACAATATTTCTGCTAACACCCGAGCCAGCCACCTTACCAACCTGTGCAACACCATGGAGACCCCAGGCATTTGAGACTGAAGTCAAAGGTTGAGGGATCCAATCCATTAGGAAAAGGAAAACGTCCTTTGCTCCATGAAGTACCTCTACAAAACAAACACCAACACCTCTCAAAATTACCATAAAATCAAACCAGGCAATTAGTGTGCAGCTTTGCTCTATCTCTACTAACTTTGGACCTCAGCGAAAAACTCGCGGTTTAAACCACTGCAACTCCACTGCCCATCTGTTCCTCTGAGCTGTAAACATCTGCAACTTGCTGCTCGGACCAGCTCCCTGCCTGCACAAGATGCCCTGGTGTAGGGACCACACGCTTGGCTGTAGCACCTCTGCCCTGAAATCCAGACCCTCTTTAGGACCTTAAACACCCTGAGCCTTCTCTTCTGTCCTTTGTGCAAGAACCATCGGCTTTTAAAGGAGCAAGCATGTAGATATATATGCAACTGATTAACTCCAGCAGACTTTGATATAACCATCCAAGTATTTGCCCTGGTACCAATTTAAAACACAGTAGCACGTTTAATGAAAACCAAAGTTTGTAGCCATGGCCTTAAAGGTATTTCTTGGGTTTTGGCTACTAAAGAAAGAAAAAATAGATGTCAACAGACAATTTTCTACTTTCATGTTGAAACAGCAACAACAACAACAATTATAAATTCGACGATATAAATGCAGGATCTAAATGAGACTGGGTTACAAATCCTGGGATAAAGTAAAACCTGGAGGCCCAGGGCCTCACATAGGGGTTTGCACTAGACAGGCAATTTCACGGCAGCACACAGGTTAAGTGTCAGAGCACCTGGTTGCTATTAGAAGCTGGTGAGGAGGGGGGAAATCTGTTCTGTTTGCTTCTTCACCGCTCTGAGCAGCCCCCGAGCTGAGATGGGAGCACTTCTCAACACGAAGCTCAGATGCGGCCGCTGCAGGAGGGAAGGCTGTTATGGTTTGACTGAGGAAGGAAAGATCTGGGCTGTGGTGGAATGCAGAAAGCCCTACTTTCAACCAGTGGAAGCCAGCACTTCTCTACTGCTTTCAAGGGAACGGTGCCAGTATCCACCACCTGAGGAGAGTGCTCCGGTGCACCGGCGCGGCAGGGAGAAAACAGGAACACGACCGGCAGGCAGGTTAGGACAGGTCAATTGCTTTAAAGGCCATCGCCGTCACTAGCAAACCTTTGCCTGTTGCATCGTGCCTCTCGGTGAGCGCTGCCTGATTACTTGCACCAGTAACGACATCCCAGTTGAGCCACAGCACAGTTGTGCTCCGTGCAGGACCGCCAGCGGCAGCACCCATGTGTGCTCCAGTGCTGGTTTGGACCACGCTGCAGGAGAAATGCCTGACACGAACCCCACGCGGGGTCTGGGACCCCAACAACCATCCTTCAACTTCTGTATGTCAATTATTCACTGCTGGGGCTCGGAGTGTTTTGGTTGCTACCTTTTTTGTCAGGCTCAGCTCTCCCCACAGGCAAAAGGCTCTTCCCAATTTAGGGTTATCAACTTGGCAGAATAATGCTCTTTAGCTCTATGAATCCAAACTCAACCGCTAGGATTTCCTTTCAACAAGCATGAGCCAAGAACCGATTTTTAGAACTTAATACCCTCCCATTTCCATGTAATCCCACCAAAATGGTAAACAGAGCCGCAGAAGCAGATGGTCGCAGAGCCTGAACCAAGGGCTCCTGAAACCAGTGGAAGTTATTATGTGTATTTTCAGTGGGGCTTCGATTTGGCCCCAGGAAAACACAGAGGCCTACAGGTTTCTCTGGTTTCACCTCTACCATCCCTCCTCGTGGAAACTCTGCTTTGGAGGGTATGGACATGGGGGCCATGGCACTCCTGGGGTGCTTCTCCATGGGGGGAAGAAGTCTATATGTACATGTGCATATGTGTGAGAGGGACATCTGTGCCGTCAGCAGAGATGGGCTGACCATTGCAAAGGAACACTTTGTCATTTCCCTCCTTAGAGGCTCCGTGTTTTACCTTAAGCCACTTCAGATTATGAGAAATCCTACAAGCCGGTCTCCAGTGGGATCTTTAATGATTTAATAACTGAACATTACTGAACATATTTCCACTAGCCTCTTTCTAAATTCCCATCATGAGCTAATTTCCTCTATTGTCATTACATCTGCAACTGGTCTTACATTTAAAAAAACCCCAAACTGTACCACTACAAATAAATGATCTGGTTTACTGCACTGAGTCTCAGGGCCAGCATTTGCAGTAGTGGTTGATAATTTGGGGTGTCCAGTTCCAGGCACCCTCTCTGGGGTATAATCTGCAGAGAAGAATGAGCTTAATTTCCACCTTGCTCCTCCTATCACAAAAAGCTCCAAGAACATACTGGAATTGGGGCATCAGCACGGAGATGTCCAATGGCACTACAGGTTGAAGACGATCCTGGCCAGAAAGACTAAGATCAGGTTTGGGTGAAGCAATCAGACGATGGGTGTCTTGGGCCTGCAATGTGCTCAGGGCATTACATGCCATGCAATGAGACACCTAAAAGGTTTCTGTCTTGTCACTGTATCCAACAGGGTATTAAGGATAGCAAAGGTATTTTAGTGTTACTGCAGTGTGGTTTTCAAATCCTTCCCCATTTAAGTGTAGCTCCAAATTTAACAGAGACTTGGAATTTATTCCTAGAAAAAAAATGTATTAAAATGAAATGCCCAGGAAATGATCAGGCCAATAGTTCAGCAAAAGTAGCTGAAAAAAGCTGTACTGGCTGACACTGCTGATAAAAAGGTAGGTAACACATTTCTGCTTCTTCTGCGGTATTTGAGGCTCACTCCAAGTTTTACAAGAGAGTTATTTTTAAATCGTTGCATAACACATGTCTGTCCAATATTTCTTTCCTCAATCAAGCAAAGAAAATGCATTTGTTATTCCTGGGAGATTTCTGGTGCTTCTTATCTTATTTAGAGCCCAAAATAAAGATGCACACAAGAAGGCAAACATCAGAGAGAAATTATTATCCATGAGATAATGCACAGGCTAATTTACCACATATCTGAGACTGTTTTACCTGCAATAAATTATTCTACCCAGCAGGAAAAGTCCTGTTTGACCTTCTTTTTTTTTTTTTTTTTTCTGCAGCTGAAAACTTTGCTACTACTTCTAGGTCACGAGTTCAAATTCCACCCTGGCTGGGAGTGATTAAATATATCAATTTCTAATAGTATCTATTTGGTTAATAATAGGACAGCTGTTAATGTTCACTTTTTCAGGGACTTGCATGTGGCTAAGTTGTGTTCTACGGGTCTGATCTCTCTACAGCCCCAGCAGATCGCCCAAGAGCCGTGAACCCAACGGAGCAGCGGTCCCTGGAGAGTCGCTGGCTGGAGCAGAGCTGGCAGAGCCGATCCCAAAGGCGAGTGTCATTCCCTAAATGGGGCAGTCCCTCTTTCCTGGCTCATCCCACGCTCTCGAGTCATTTCTTCGAGAGGCAGCTGGGGGGTCATTCAGAGCAATCCCAGCATTCAAAGATAGACCCAGGCTGAAAAATTCCTCTGGGATGCCCTGTTTCAGAATCACAAAACTATAAAGATTTAAACCCGCCCTTACTACCTTATTCTTGCATCATGTGCGGCCGAGCCAGAACAGGAGCTACGGATTTTGTCAAGTGCCAGCTATAGTTACAGCGTTACATAAGAAACCGCAACAGCGAAGAATCACAAATCTATCACTACAGCTGGCACCAAATGGCATCTTTGCACAGGCTTAGCAGAAACGCTGCCTACTGCATGGGCACAGGCCGTCAAATTGTTCTTTCTCTTCTCCGGGGCAGGGTTCAGGCAATTTGGCAGAGGGCGGTAAGGGAAAAAATTGCTCTATCTGTTCTGTGTGTGGGGTCAGGAAGCAGGTTTTATTCTTTCGCAAAGATAACCTGGCACCTTTAATGAAGAAGGCAAGAAAAGAGAAGAGCCATCCGAATGTGGCTTCCAGCTGTCAAGTCACATCAGCCAAGTGGAGCTGCGCAATCCCTGAGCGCAGCGGCCCTGCCAGCCTCCAACGGGCAACTGTGAGCTCTTTGAAAGAAGGCACCTGGAGTATTTCTTCTGTAAAAAGCCCAGCACGCTATAAATAATAACAGCACCACCTCGGCATTTAGCAGCACAACTTGTGTGAAGGAACGACACAAGAAGAGATGGAAAAGAAGCAGTTTTCCTCTTCCTGGCTTACCAGGGGTAGTGGTACACGCTCCTATCTGGCACGGGGAGCAGGAGCAGTCATCCCGGCTGCTTCCCTGCCCAGTCCCAGCTCCCACTGCCATGCAAGCCAGGGGTGAGGACATGCTGTTTGGGAAAACAAAGACTTTCCCTGGGGGAATGTTGGCGGTGAAGATGGTGCTGGGTGGAAGACTCTCCTCCCTACCAGCACTGAACCTCTGCTAGGGTCAGGTGAGCCCATAAACAGTTTCCTGCTGTTGGAAGGGAAGGTGTGGAGCAGGAAGTTGTCCTGTATTTTTCTGTTCTTTCATCATGGGAAATTTCCAGGTTCATTAAGCAGAAACAGGGCAATCAATACTGGGTGCACAAGGAAGGAGCTGACAATGCAGCTAAGGCTAGACGTGGCCTCAGAGAATTGTGAAGACAGATGATGCTCAGTAGCAGATCGCCAGCACCTCCGCTGAGCTCTGGGACTGCTCCACTGTCCTACACCAGCAGAAGATCAAACTTCTACTTTGCCAAAACGGATCACACCAGCTGGGATACACTCACAGCTCTTCGCTGACACGCAGAGGCTTTTGGACAGTTGGCAAACTGGGGTCAGAGAGAAACGGCTGAAACCTCCTTAATGCAAGGACTCTGGATGAAGAGCTAGGCAAGAACTAGCTGTGCTAGTACTGGGCCTGAAACTGGAAATTACAGGGGTAAGAGAAACCTGGTGGGACAGAAGAGTGTTTGCTCCTTGAGAAAGCTCAAAATAGCTTTGTCTGTGCAGCCCTGCAAAGTAATGATCGGGAAGCTCCTAGGAATGAGCAAGAAGCATGAGTAAGAGTAAATCTGTTCATGCTGAAGCTTGGTAAAAGCAGTTTTACTGGAGATGAGCTGTAAGCTTTCATGTAGATGCAGATAGGGATCTCTAATATATTACTAGAGAGAAATAATTTGGAAAATTATGTAATTACGGGAAAGAAACCTCCTAGATGCAGACCAGAGAAGAAATGCTTTTAATGCTGGCAGGTCTCTGTTGCTGCTAGGACTGAGAGCAGGCATTAAACACTTAAGAGACACAACAAGACATGACACTATCTTCCGCCTACTTCCAGTAGCTCTAATAGGCTGGATTGTTAGAGAAATCTGAATGGAAAGGGAAACTTGTCTTTCAGTTACTACTTCAGAACTGGCAACACAGTCAACGCAGAGAAGAATGGAGTTATAATGTAAGAAGCGACTATGAACCACCAGTGGGATGACTCCATAAAGAAAAGGTGGACGAGGTCCTTCAGGCATAAAGGCAAGGCCATTCCAGGGTAAGAATCCATGCACAAGGGCATCTGGAATACCACACAGAGTTCTAAAGCCTGATGGGAATCCAGATGTGTAGCATGCCGATACCACACGGACAACCTAGCAGCTCTTGCAAATAAATCTGGGCATGTAAAGTGCTTTCTTAACATTTCAGTCCTATCTTAGATACTCCTCAGTATTTCCTGGCATATCGAGAGAGTCTTGGCATGGTAACTGTGGAGGAGGGGTGAGTAGAAGATGGTGATAATATGGGCTTCAGTTTTTGGTGTCAGGAGAACATCCACCCAGCGATCTGTATCTTGTTTGGGTGGAAATATGGTGTTAATTATCTTCACGACAGATAGATCTGGCAATTCATTTCAGCTGCTTTAGGTCATACATTCCTCTGGCTGGTAGACCTTCAGAAAATAGAGAAATAGATCTTCAAGATGAAGGAAGGAATGCCATAATAAGGACAGATGTTGCCATGAAATTTTAGTGTTGCATTCGGCAGGGATTTAGGTTTACATACCATCATTGAGATATTCATATTTTTCCCAATCTCTGTTCAGCTGAGCCCGTATCATGTAAATGCAGCCCTGCTATTAAGTTCAGGGGCTAAAAGGCACACCAGTAATTGGCTGGAATAGATTATTGCTCATTATGAAGAGCCACCGCTGATTCTCCAGCCTCTCTGCTTGTCCATATTCAACCAAATATTTCACACACGTTCAGGCTGAGAACTGATTTCCATCTCCTTCAACTATTTATCATCTGGGGTTCCTGACAAGTCACTTATCAAACAGCACCCTGACTGGATACTGACAACAAATGGCAAACGTATCAATAACCCAAATTCAGAAACAAACAATTGTTTGGGATAAAGCACAACGCTCAAGTACACAAAATGCTGAGGATCATGAACGATGTCACAGCAGCCCTCCAAACACCTGCCATCTTGATGATGGCGATTGCTCAGTCATTCTGCCATCACTCCCAGAAGCCCCAGTGAGATCTGCCCTCCATCGCCTTGGGTCCGGAGTGAAAACGCAGTAAATGACACGGAGTTGACAAGCTTAGCACTGAATGGAACTCCAGACTCAAACAAAAGATTTAAAAATAATTGTACTTGCTTAAACAACTGTACAGAGATGATGACCAGCCCCCTCCAACTACTACCAAGTGACAGGAAAGGTTCAGCCATAGAATGTAGGTGTAAATTAGCCAAAACCAAGATGAAAAACATGTTCCCTATATGAGAAAATACAGGTTTCTCTCTCAGTGTCTCTTATTTCTTTCTTTTTTCCAATATGAATGCAGTATCTCTAGGTGTCACTGAGGTACTAAAGCTCTAGTCAGTGTGGAAGTGGCTCTGAAGAATCTATCCCAGGACAGCACACTTCCTTTTCAGTGATGTTCAACTCTGCAGACCCAAAACTGGTACCGAGGCTTCGTGCTGGGATTCTTTCTAAGGCTATTTCAGTCAATGCCTTTGTCTTGAAAAAGCTACAGGTTAACAGCACAAAGAGGACTCGATCTAACGCCATCCACCACGTTTTGAGGTTTCCTACAAAGCCTGTGGCAGAAAAGTTGGGAAAACTTTCAATTCTTAGAAACTTTTCCAGTTATTCTGACAACTTTCCAAAACTAACCTCGGTGTCTCTCGGCTCGGCCTGCCAGAGGGGAGAGCGTAGATCTTGCCAGCACACCCAGCTGCTCGCCGCTCACAAGTTTGGCTACTGAGAGTGCAACGGGGAACGTGGGCTGCTCACCCCCGACTGTCCCAGTGGGACTGACACCTAATTGCAGCTGGGACATCCTCAGGAAAGCATCTCGTGGTGGGCGCTCACTTCTCACTAAGCTCTTTAAAAAAATCAGCAGTCGCTCCAAACGAACGCAAGAGCCACGATTACCCTCCACCTGCAACGCTGTGAGTATAAAAGTGCTGCAGTTAGGACAAAGCAATTACCACGCTTGTCACTGTGACTATTTTGCACGTTATTTCTAGAGAACAGCCAGAGTGCAACCCTCTAGGTATGAGCACAGTCCAAACTTTGGACTAAATTGTGAGCTGAGACTTTTGAGACTTGCAGATGAGGCTCCCTCCTTATCACTCGCTGCAGTGTGAAGACTCAGCAGTTCTCTGCTGCACCTGGCCTGACCTCTTTTTCCCCCCCCTCCTGATTTATTTAGCTTTCTGCTCTCTTCCTAGGCTCCGAGTCTCATTTTGTATCACAGATGCCAGCAATTCCGGCTGATCATACTCCGTGGAATTCAGTGTATCTTGCCTAGTTCCTGTAAGGTCCAAGGATAAGGGGTCCTGTCCCTTGGAAATGTTTGAGCCAGCAGCTAAGATTAAAATTTACCTTGAGAACAGGTCTGGTGTTACTCTGCATTTCTTAACAAAAGGGTTCCACTGTTCTAGTTATTTACTCTCCTCCGTGGAGCACCCAGTGCTGACTAGGCAAGGGCTATCCATTAAAGGCTGTCTCCTCTCAGCTTAAAGAGAATTTCCCTCTTTGACGGCAAGAAGGCAGGAGAAATTAATTCTTCTTTCAGCATCGCCACACCTGGGGAAAGGATCTTGCTCACAGATAACAGTGCAAGCAAATATTTTCTTTGGGAGAAAAAGAGAAAGTGAAGATCAAGGTCAGAGAAGGCAAGAGTAAAGATATGCAACTGCCTTCAAAATAACCTTCCATAAAACATGTGGGGGTGTTATTTCATTAAATACAGAAAACATACGAAAACATAAAGGAGGGGTAACTGGCTTGGGGCTTACAGAGAGATAAAGGGGCTGCAAAGTCTGGCTGCACAGATATGCTGAATTCCAGCTGCACAGAATGAGACAAACGGGTCGAGAGCGATTGCATTTACCTCTGCACACATGTACGTGTGGGACTGTGGCCCAACACCTCTCTCCCCGACTTCCCCGAAGCATCTTCCCTCCTGCCTGCTTACGGAGCGCAAGAACTGTGGCTACTCTTCGCACGAAGTGCTAATGAAAAATGTCTTTGCCTCTACCATATAACCACAAGCCCATGCAGAGTTTTGGTGAGTTTGCTGTGTCTCAAGGCGTGGCCTGGCAGCAGCCTGGACATCCTCCCCCATCACCAGGGGATACGGACCAGGGCTGTGCACATACCACAGAATCACAATGGTTGGAAAAGACCTTCAGGATCATCAAGTCCCACCATTATCTAACTCTGCCAGGGCCTCTACTACACCATGTCCTTAAGCACCATATCTAGATGGCTTCTAAATACATCCAGGGATAGCAATTCAGCCACTTCCCTGGGCAGCCTGGTCCAGTATTGATAACCCTTTTGGTATAGAAGTTTTTCCTGCTCTCCAACCTAAACCTTCCCTGGCACAACTTGATGCCATTTCCCTTTGTCTTATCAGTTGTGACTTGTGAGAAGAGACCAACACCCACCTCTCTACAACCTCCTTTGCATATCAGGAGAAATAAATCACACCACCTTTCAAAATTTCAAACGCATGCAGAGGACTTGAATCAAAACCAACTATGAATGCTTAAGAATCCACATCTTAACTTGACTAAAAACTTCACTTTAGCTTCCCAAGTGTTTTATCGCTGGCAGGATTTTCCCTGTAGCCACTGGTAAGACACAACCAACCTGAGGCCAGCTAGACTGGAGTGTCTGGGGAGCTCGGCTGGGTCAGCCTCCAGGAGCACCCATTTCTGTCTGCTGACTGCAGGTAGAGCCCAGGAAGACTAATGTAAATCCTATGTCTGCTTTTGAGCTGGCTCTGTAACTAGGTTAGACACGCAGACAGGTACAGGAATGCTACCCCACGTGGTTTCTTCAGTGACACACAGGAAAACTGACATTAATCCCTGGAGACTGATGTAATTATCAGAGCCCCCTTTCATTTCAGCTATCTATAAGCTAGAATTGATCCACAAAATCCTAATATTCCTAAGGGAACAGAACTCAGAATACAAGTTATGTTTTGGGCTTTTCTCCTTTTTTTTTTTTTTTCATTTGCACACTTCGTTACGAACTCAAAACTGGACCTGTTTCTGTGGGAACTTGTGCTAAGGTACGCAAATATTTCAAAGCAACCCAGTCCCATTTTCCAATGAGAGTGGGCCAGGTTTCAGGCAAAGATGCTTTCACAGCAAAATCATGGGAAAATTCACCATTTTCCATGTTTCCAATATGCCAGTATTTATCTCGGGTTAAGTGCCAGCAATTGTTGGAGCAAGGCTACAACCCAAGAAAGCACTTAAGCTCATGCTTAACTTTCAGCAAATGAGTAACCCCAGCGATGTCCCGGGTCTTGTTTTTATATTTGCTATTGTTAGTTACCTTCAATTTTTAAATCTGTGGGGACAATTTGCATCTTCTGACCTGTATAATTGGGCCATAAAAGGGATGGCAGCTCATGAGTACTGAATTGTTAATTAATCATTTTTATTATATTTCCATATGCTTAGAAGACCATAATGATGTATGCTTCCTTGATATTAGCTGTACTAATTAGATCAGCTTTTCTAAATTAGAGTGCAGTTTTCTTAGCAGGTTTCCTTTTATCTGGTGTTCATTTTTCAAAAGAGCTTCATGTTGCTCCCACAGAAGAGTGATTCATTTCCAGGGAATCATGTTATGCAAAAGATGTTTTTCTTGCTGCTGCAGAACGCCTATGGGTAGATCATGGATCTCCTTGAAATAGTGCAGTATTTTGAAGCTGGACTCTCCTCAACTGTCATGGATTCCTTGACTAGATGAGCGTAACTGCATGTGGGGTGAAACTCAGTCCCTACAACAAACCGGTGCGTTTGGCTTGTTTACTGTGTTAGAACAATTTTAGTGACGCATGAAAGCAGAAAATGAGAGTGGCTGAAATACATTTATGTACCTGAACATGGAAATGGTTGGTTTTTTTTTTTTTGCATTCTTTCTTTAGCAGTTAATTCTCCAGCACTGAAAGCCATTCTGTCTCCTCCTCCATCAACGTAATATTTTCAAATGACTTTTAAGGAAACGATGATCGTGTTACCCCAGAGGTCCTCAGTCAGGTTATCTTAATGTATCATAGCTCAGGTAGCTGGCAATATCTTTTCTGGTTAAGCAAAGCCTGAATTTCACATCTTGGCACAACTAGCCTAGAAATTTCTCAAAAACTATTTGCAAAAATCTCAAAAACTCAGGCTGCTTCACCTGAGCGTGATGCTCCTGGTTCCAAAGGGAAACTGAGACTATCCTCTCTTGGTGATACTTGGTACGTCTGCCTAGTTCAAAACCCTAACAATCAGTTGTGATGCTGGACATTAGCAGGATGAGAGGAACGGGTTACTGGTTCTCTCCGAACGAGTCTACTCAGCTCTCTGGAGAGCAGTACTTACGTGTCGACAAATCTCCTGGTCAGGTTTGAGATGACAACTGGAGATCCCGACTGGAAAGGAGGGTCGCGAACCACTTTGTACTGGATGGGTTTGCAGTCTGTGCACAGTGTGCTGTGGGGGACAGAGCTCAGCATGGCAGCGTCGATTTCCAGGTGCTCATCCAGAGTGTAGATCTGGATCCCGTACACCTCCTCTCCCACTCGTCCCGCATCCAGCTTTATGGTCAATGGGATGTCACAGAAGACATTCTGCGGCCCGAGAGAAATGTTCTTCCCACTGACGGTGAGCAACTTGATGTCATTCACGGCTCCGCTGGAGTCCCAGTCTGGGGAAACAAATGTCACCCAGACTGTGAGGGACTCTGGAGTCAGGGGATAATGGAACTCCAGCTGCAGGTAGCAGCCCTGAGGCTCAGGACAGGCTGGGGGCACCGTGTGCTGGTTGACTGCCGAGTTGGGACTCCATGTTCTGACACTGGATTTACAAGGCTGCTCAACATCAGGGTGGCCTGGAGGGCAAGGAGGAAGCAAAGAGAAAACACAAAAGAAGTTAGAGAACATAGGTTACCATTGGCATCAGTCTTGAAAGACAAACTGGTGCCAGGATAACTTATCTGTCCAGGAGACTAAAGATTTACTTGAGCAGAGCAGGCATGGCCAGCAGGGAGGGGAGGAATGTAACGCCAACATCTCCTGGCCAGGCGAGAGATGCAAACCCAGTTTAAGTGCCCAGCTGGACCAGACACCACAAACACACACCGTGCCAGTGCATCTGCTCCCGTATTTCCTATTTCTAGCGTCTTCCCCCACACCTATCGATGGCATTTTCTAGCTCTTCCACTTGGTACTTTACTCGATAAACACAGTCACTTTGCCTTCAGTTCACCTCTGTGCTCCTACTTATTCCCTCGCCTCTCACTCTAAAATACAACCTTTTTCTCTTTAACAAAGACAAGAAAAGAGCTTTTGTTGATTCCAAGAAGCCGTTGCACCGTGCTGTTTGAGGGGCAACTCCTTTGCCATTTACAGGCTGATCCAGCACATTGTGCAAGACCCCTTTTTTTGGAGGCACATGGAGCACAGGTCTGAGCTGTCTCTTTGCACTCGTTGTGATGAAACAACAGGCACTTGTACTTTTACATTTCTCACCGTTGGCTATGTTCAACTACATGGGAGGTATTACTGAAAACTAATGAAAGCCACAATGCTTGCTGGGTTCCCAAATACTATGGTAACATTACAATTTGGCACGGAGTCATGGACTGCAAGATCCAGAGAGGTCAGATGGGTGGAACAGTTGGTAACAGAATCCAGTGAGAGCTATAAATTCCCTCTTCCTTCTCAAATAATCACAAGAAAAAGGAGCAAACAGGACAGGGAGAAGGCAAAGTACAGAAAAGAAGAGAGGGAAAAGTAAAGATAAAGAAAGGTAATGAGAGGAGCAAAGCAGAGAAGGCAGATGGGGGAAAAAGAGAGCACAGTTGTTTGCAACTGAGGAAGAAAGTGAGATAAAGCACCAAGCAAACGTGAACAAACAGGACATCACTACTAATTTAAAGAGAAAAGGGCAATGTGTGAAGGTTGTTCTTATTGTCTGTGATCCAACGAAGTGTTAGAAAAGTGCCTCTTTTGTCAAGGATACACAGCACAGGGAATTCTCCTGCCCGTACCAAGCGAACCCAGATGCAGCAAAGCTTTCTCACTATCTTGGGCAGCCCTCCCCACATAATTGTCCTGCAGATGCACAACATTTAACGCTCCTCCTTCACCCGCACAAACCCCAGAGCCCTCCTCCCCTCCTCGCACGCCACAGAGCAGCGGGAACACCACTAACCCCAGCATCTGGAGAGACCGCAGCAGCGATATATTCTGAAGAAAGCCAGAGTTCCATTTAACACGCTCAAGTTTTTTTTCCCCCTGGCAAGCTCGCGAGCACTGTGTATAATCCCTCTGCGTAGCCAATGCCCTGTCCTACTCATGTTATCTCACAACCCTCTCTGCCATCTGCGGGTGCTTGGCTGGGCCCTCCAATGACTCTCGCGCCGGCAGTCCTGACTGCAGCCCTAAGAAGGTGGGTTTTAACCCCAGTATCTCAGAGGGCTTTGGAAAGAGCTGCGAATCTGAGCACTGCCGTCTCAGAGACAGGAAAATGGAGCTGATCTACGGCTCACAGACTCATTTTCAAAAGTGGTTTCCACTTGGGTTCCTGCAAATTCACCTCTGCCAGTTCAAGGCCTCTGTGAGACTTGGTGAATAAACCCAGCTTTTGGTAGGTCAGGGTGTGATGCCTGGAGTTACATGAAATGGACTTAGCCTCCAGGGAGCTTAATGCAGATCATTACCCCAAAATGAGAGCTTGATCGTAGTCATTCAAAGACTAAAAACCTCAATGAAGTTGAGATAAAGAAACTCCTTCTTAAATATTATCAGACACATAGACCTAGGTAAGAAACATTCCTTGTAACTCTAGTTTTCTAGAGATAGGTAAGTACTATGAAAATGACAAATATTTGTACATAAAAAGAAACGCTGGAGTAGTTATTCTGCCCCTGTGCACCCAGGTTCTGAAAATCCTTTGGTTTATGAGATCGTCAGCAAGACAGGCCATAGAACAGCACCTCACACAAGATCATGTCTCACCTAACACAACATGTCAATCTGAGGTCTGGGAAGATAAGCCAAAGCCAGTAACCCATTCAAAGAGCAGGGGTGGCAGCCTGGGAGGGAGGCTTGCCCCAAAACATCAGTCACAGCCACCACAACCCTTCATCACCCAGGTAAGTGCTGAGATGAATGTGCCCCCACTGCCTGGGCACACAGACAGATGCTTGACACTTGCATGGGGAGGCCAGCTGGGATCAGCAGCCTCTTGGGACGCAGCCACTGTCATGACTACAGTTCACCTGCCGCATTTCTTAGGTAGTCAAGACAAAGGAACCATCCAGTGGGACTCTAATAGCCAACTGAAACAATTGCACTTGCAAATATAGAATGAACCGCTCTCAAGTGAAATACTGGCCACTGGGAAAGGCAGGGCACTACAGCAGCCTAAGGCAGCAATATTTTTTACTATATTCTCAGGTCTCTCTTAGTCCACAGCGATCCAGGCAGTAGGAACTGACTGATATATGCGTAGACTGCACACTAAGCAAAGGTACTTACTTGGATTTGAGCCAAAATTACCTCTCATATATAAAAAACCCCTTTGACTGAGTTGTGGAGGTGCTGTAAGGTTTCTTTATCTACCTGGTGTTGCTGGTGAGAATCTGGAGAGGTTAGAGATTTCTTGCTCTATGGTGAAGGTAAAGAGTAAATCAGAACTGCCCGATCTCCAGTGGCTACCCACAACCACTGCCTAGGAGCAAGAAGCCCCTCACACAAGGGGCAAAACCGGCTGAGAAAGAATCACGAAATCCCTCAGCCCGGGGGTTTGGACCCCGCCATGCTTGGGCACAAGCAGGACACGAGGAAGGACGCAGTCCCCGTGGCAGAGTTTTGCAACAGGCAGAGCTCACACGTAGCCCAGATCACAGCTGCTATGAGGTGCTGGGGCATAACTGTGCAGCCCAACAGTGCTGAGACCTCAGACCAAGCAGGTTCAGAGCTGCTTCAGAAACACGTGAGAAACGTGGGTTTCTGTTAAGAAGCTGGATGTGGACCTCAAAACATTTTCCATGAGTGTCATTTCAAATTTTAAAATGAGCTCATTTTGGCCAAGCTTACACCTCCTCTGCGTTCACTCCCCACAAGCACTCGAGCAGGGGAGATTTACACACATGAACGCTCGCAGAAAGTGAGTTTGAAGCTCACATGCTTGAGTACTCACAGGGAGACAATTAAAGAAGGCAGACAATGATCTAACTGTGCTATTTGTAACTCAGAGCAAGTGCAAATAGACAGAGACCCTGAATGTCAGGGAGGGTGGTGGTGATGACAGAAAATTACAGAGCAACTAATACCATACACTTGATATGTTTTCAACCCTAAAGTGGAGGCAACTTATTAACATAGTAAGAGGATAACATTCCCAAGTTTTCTTTCCAGAGCAATGGCAACAGCAACTGAATGAGACCGATAAGGATCAGACTGCACCCTTCATAGTTAAGAACATGCAGGCACACACTGTAAGAAGAGGAAATTAAATGCAAAATGCAGCTGAGTAATAAATCTTTGAGTAGTTTAGTTTCTCGAGGAATGATGCCGCTGGCAAGATGTGTGAGATCTCGAAGTTTTCAAATCGGAGCTCGCTGGAGAAATTTTGACGGAGCGGTGTATCTCAATGGAATACACAGCTCCTTCAAAATCAGAACACTGGGCAAAATCGGGTTCATTTTGCCAAAATTTTATTGTGGAAGAGAGAATGGGAAGAAAGTTCTAACAATATTGGAACATTGTGTTTTGACATTTTTGGAAGAAATCATTTCACTTTTGCACTTTGAAACACTTTTTCTATTGATATTAAAAGTTGCCTTTGCCCTAGATCATACGCTAAAAAGGGATATTTTCAAATGTCATAATTTAACCGAGGTTCCTGAAAGAGGAATTATATGATCTAAACAAAACATTTTGGCCAGCCTCAAACACTTTTTGTTTTTAATTTTCCTTCATGGAGAATTTCAAAAGTTTCAGGTTTTGTTCCAAATGAAACCAAGTTTCAAACTCTTGTAATCCTTGGCTAAGTGGAAATTCCACCTTCCACCCTGCTCTACTACGGCAAGCGATCCAAACTCCGCTAATCCTGTTTACTTGATAATCCAGCCACACTCGGAGACGGAGCGCTGCTTCCCATGTCGAAGCTCTTGAACACCATCCACCCAAGGGGAAGGTGCACTGTGCCCGGCAGCCCTGGCCCTTGGACGTCCAAACTGAGGGAGGTGAGATGGAATGAACCGCAACCTTTGGTGGGCCTCCAGCCTGAGATGGGTATGTGGGGCAGAGGACACTTGCCCACACATCTTGTCCAATCATGCAGCAGGGACACATCTTGCTGCACATGCTGACCTTAGGACTAGGGAGAGCTCTTGGGTGCCAGCACTGCATATACCACCAGATTAGCTTACAAATCATCTTCCTTGTAGAATAACTCCCATGCACTCTAGCTGCAGGACAGAGAAGCCCTTAATGTAAGGAGGTATTTGTATAATGAGTTTTCAAAATCCAGAGATTGGCTTTTGAGTTCACCTGTGTGTTTACAGGGAAGTCTGGGCCCAGAACGTGCTGCTCCTGAAGGAATAGGTCACGTTGGGCAGACTGAAATAATATTTTGCTCTTTCCAAACCGTAATTTGTGATTACTGACCTCTGCCTGGAATAACCTTAAATATGCTCTACCACATCCACCTACTTCCGTAATGGAAGGTACAACCGGAGGAGAATTAATGATGGAGATCTAATGGCATTGTACGACCAGCTCTGCAGACCATTCTCCCTCCAATGTGCTCTAAGCGAAGCAATAAGAATGACTTGCAAAACAGCCTGAACCTAGACTGGGCTTGACGTAGTCACCTGCATTCATGCTGCAGAGCACTTGCCCAAAGGGCAGTCTCCTTCCAGCCTGTCTGCTGGAGCAGCCCACCGCTATTCACGGCAAGAGAAGGTTGCAGAAATCAGGTCCAAGCAACATTCAATTCTTCATGTGTGGAGTTGGAGTAGAGGGAGTAAACAGCTCCCCTGAGGAATTCATCTGGCAGATGTGAATGGTCAGCATTTCTTGGCACTCTGCTGCTTTCCGAAATTCAGGTTCAGCTCCCGGAATCCATTTAATTCATGGGCAGGGTCAGGACACGGGGGTCAAAACACAGGTATTTCAGCCAGTGGCATTACTTCAGGGCACAGTGCATTCATCTGTCCTCTAGTTTAGTTCATGCTACATACAGGTATAATCAGTTGCTCTCTCCCAGATCTTCCCACTTTGTCTTTGGGACTCTCCTTTTGCTCTGGCCCATCTTCTCCCTGCCACGTCTTTGTCCCCAGCCCTGTGACTCACCTTCTGCTTCCCGTGGGCTCCAGTGCCCCGAGGGATCGCAGGGCATCGGAGAAGAGGCGCTGAAGGCGTATTGCACCAGGACTCTTCCTTCCGCACACAGATCACACGCTGATCCCACTTCTCTAGGAGGCCAGGAAAACAGGAAAACACACCAACTTAGTAACAGCTGAATGAGCTGCTTATTCAACTATATTAAAAGCAGTAAGACTTAGAATTCAGTTTCACTTAACCCTCTTTTTCTCAAGCCACTGACAGGAGTGTTTTCTGGCACTGACCTTCTGTAGGTTTGGGCTAGCAGCCTGTGGAGATGGCATCTGTGAGTCTGCCATCCAGCGCAAAACAAAAGCAACCTGTGAAATCATGTCAGCTATACCTTCCCCCCCCCCCCCAAAGTGCGGGGTGGGATTTTGCAATAAGCTATGACATGAGGTCCTGGGCACCTGTCCTCACTTTCTGCTACCAGCCCTGAAAACCCACAGGTCGATGCTGCTCCATCCCATCCCAAAAATCCTGTGTCAGGATAGGGCTTGCCCTGCACCCCAGGAAAGCTCAACAACAAAACCAGCCAGTGGAGCCCATTGGGCTCAGAAAGGGAGCTGGTGGAAATTTGATGGTGACCAGAGCAACCTCCACTGTGTAGGAGGGAGGAATCACGGGCAGAGGCAGAAATCGAGTGACACTCCCCTGGCAGAGGGGAATAACAAAGGGAAAAGAAATAAAGTAAAAGCAAACTCAACACCAAC
>JAAGNO010026904.1:33361-69351 GCA_033439905.1 Ceryle rudis
CAGAGATTTCAGATCTATTTCTGCTCCCACCATGGATTTATTGCTTGAACTTGCAGCATCTTCATGACTGTGAAGGCCCTGGGCTTACTAGTGATTAGAGGAGATTTAGGGTAAAGTCCTGGGCTCTAAGAACATCAGACAGAGCTGCTCTGTGAAGCAAGGCTTTGCTAAAGATACACGGACCTGCTTTTGGAGCTGTATCACAGCCCAGATCGTTATAAGCCTGGAAAAGGGGTGGGTTATGAACATACAAAAAAGAACATGCCCTTATTCCTTTTTGCAGGGGAAACGGGATATGATACCTGCCAGCTCTGGCACCAGCAGATGGCTCCTTCTGAACTGGAGCATCTTACGGCTCCGCACCATCAGATGGCATGGCACAAAGAAAGGCACTTCCCCGCCCAACACCAACATTACTTCACCTACAGAGTACATCTAACATCAGCTACTATCAATAAAGTACTATCAGCAGAAGTGGTTGAACAGGAAAACCCAGTTAAACACTATTTCACAAATACTTTTGCTAATACAATCACAAGATCGGGGTTTAAGCTGGTGTAGACCAAAGCCACTCTAATGTCTTCCCTAACATTAAGCTGATTTCTATCAGCTGAGGATGCAACTCACAGTTCAGCTCTAAGTTGCTTGGGCTCACAAAATTTGGAAGTGAGTGTGACCCAGAATGTGTGGCTACTCATCCCACTAAGTTGCTTAATACTCAGAAGTCATTGTTCTGCTTGAAGGAATGCTGCCCACTCGAAATTAACGGAAAAAATTAATTAATGATTAAAGGCACCTAAGAAAAGGACAGAAGTTTTATGCAAACCATTTCTGTATAACACACAACGTACTCTCTAAGCTACCCAAGTAAGTAGGGATTGAGTCATCAGTTATTCTAATCAGCTATGCAAATTTTAACCATCTCCCATTGCGCGACTTCTTTCGGTGCTGCTTTGCAAAGGGCACTGTGATCCTCAGGCAGAAGTTATTTTGGATCCTCAGCGAGGACACCGGGACTGTGAATCTACTCTCACAGCCCTCCCAGGCTGTGCAACCTCCTTTCTCTTTGCTAGTAGGGACGACACACACTCAGCCGCTCCTCGGCCTAGCATCTCCTATTTGTTGACAGGAATCTATTTGAAAGTCAGCTTTCTGTTGGCTTAATTAGGCAGAAGCAGGAGCTGTCAACAGGGGGGACTTGGAATAAAATTGGTGGTTAAATTTGTCTCCATTTCAATATGGCCAACAGCCACCCCTATGAGGAGAAGGTAAAAGATTGAACTCGCAGGTGGTGCAGAAAGGGATGCACCTGCTGAAAACATCTGAAGAATAAAATGCGGCAATGGGATAAAGAAGGGGGAGGCAAAGGTGCCCTCCTCTTCCCTGCGCGGTCTTGTAACGTTGGTAATGAACGAACCTGGGCACGGTGTGAATAACTTCTCTGTTTCACTTTACCCACCTGCACAACTGGCATGACACTGCCCCCCTCTTTAATTTCTCAGCTGTCTATTTAGCCATGGTTTAAGTGTCTACCTCAGCTTGCCTAAATAACATATGCAAAAATATTCAGGAATCCAGAATAAAAGGTACCGAGAAATCAAAACGTAGCATCATCATTGTGCACTTGGTTTTCAGACACATCCACCGATAGTCAGGATGGAAGTCCCTGCAATAATCATCTTTCAGATTCTCTACAAAGACACTGCTGCATTAGCACTTGGTCCTGGATGAGGACGGGGCTTTGAAAGCCAAGTTTCCACAATTAGGACTGCTTTTTACTCAAATTAGCAGCTATACAATTTCATCACAGGCTGCCATGGTGGAAAAAAACTGTAGGCTTATGGACAAACATTTCCTTTTACCAGCAAGGACTTGGAGGTAAGAGAAATCACAAGGAGCATCATGTGGGAAAGGCTATGAGCAAACTTTCTCTTTTTACTTTTCCAGTTTGGGAGCCAAACTCAACCCTGATGTAACTCCGCTGGCTGAGAGGACTTACACAGGGGACGACTCCCGAGTTAAAAGTTTTTGGTCTGCAGACTCTTGCACACAAATCCTACAAACAGCCATGAATGTCAAAACTAATTACGGAATCGCATTTACAGGCTTATGAAAATCTAAGCCAGATCCTTACACCTTACGCAGCCGCTGACACCAAAACAAAATGAGCACAAATTGGTTGAAAACACAATTAATTAGGAACGATAGTATACCCGCCACCTTATACACCGGTGCACATGACTCCCCAAAGCGCAGGGTAATGGAAAATCTAGACTTCTCTGTTTTCTAATAAGCCAAGTACTGGGGAAATTCCAGCTTATGAAGTTCAGAGCGCAGGAGGAATTCATTCCTACAGCATGATATTTCAGTGAAGTGGATTCAAAATCTAAAGATTACTAGCGAAAAACAGACAATTCTCTTCAGGGCCAGCACCAGTTCAGTAAGCAACTCAAACCTAGTAAAAATCTGTCATTCCTTTCAGCAAAGAGTGCCTGTTTTCAGACTCAATTGGATCTGCTTACTTGAAATTCAGAATTTGTGCTCTCCCCTCCAAGGCACTGAAACTTTCCAGCAAGGTTTAAGCAAGCGACTATCAGGCCCAGCCATCTAGATCTGGGACACCGTGCCGCCCAAAATATTTGCTTGCTAAGAATGAGATAGCATCAGATTGATGGAAATTAATGCAGTCACCTCAATGAAAACTTGGAAGAGCAGATGCATTCAAAGTTTCCTGCCCAAGCAGAATTTGCTGCAGAGCCCTATTACAATAACTGTTTACATCCTGCCTATGCATATCAAACAGGAGGCGCATGAATGGATGCTTAGCGACAGCAGATGAACGCATCTAATAGATGCAGTCAGGAAATGAACAGAGTTTTCTTCTTCTCACTTGTTTTCACTTGTTTTGTTGGCTCTATTATTATTTTATTATTACATATTATTATACGCGCATGCGGCGGGTTTTGTGCTTTTGTTTTTTTAATGGGAGGATGGACAATGGTAACTATTCCACTCCTGCGTGTAGCAGCTACAAGAAGAAATGCTGTGCTTGGCAGATTTGATTATTAGAGACGTTTAGAAGCTCAACTGGCTGCTGGTGTTTAGGGTCAGGCACATGTTGGCAAATTTATGCGCAAGTAAATGACTCTCTAGAGTAATACAGCAGGCATCAACTAAACAGGTAAGAAGGGTACGTCAGGAAGATTTTACTTCCGTACGCAGCTCATGTAGCTACTCTATGCGATGATGTGGGATGGCCAACCACAAATTTACAAGAACTATTAATTACCATTGTTCTCTGTCCCCAAATCCACATAATTAATCATGTAATTCCTAGAACTGAGTCCCTAAGAGAAAAGCACCTAATACTGTGGCACCTGTAACAGAGCTGGATCTAAGCAAGGAAAAGACACACGGTCTTCACTTCCACGCTTCCTCTCCCTTCAACCACAGACTGGTCAGGACCTCACCCACAGATAGAGCCAGCCCAGTATTACAGTTTTAAACACAAGGCTAAATTTTCCTTTCCTGACTTTCATTAAGCAGAGGTCACGGCCTATGCACAGCTCTAGAGAATAAAAGGGACATAAAAGGAACTTGAGTTACACAGAGTGTGCCTACAGTGGCATCGTAATTTGGATCAGGAGCAAGCTTTTTGAAGTGAAACTCTTCATCTTCCCCACTTTCAGCACTTGGAGCAGTCCTCGAGCACCCAGTTTTGCCTGAAACCAGACTGGAAATGTGCTCCAGGACCACACCTGATGTGCACCAACTGCTGACGCCATGGAGCCGGGCTAGAGCTAGGCTGAAACGCCCCCCCCAGAACCCCTCCAGTGTTATGCCAGGTCTTCATTAACAACTGTTTTGCGCTAGAGATCTACTTATATTGGGCCACAACTCTTGCTAATGTAGCCAGAGCCATTCATCCTTTTCAGGCCCTTTTACGCTGTCAAAACAGCGGGGAAAGGGCCTCTGTGCGTTAGAAACCAGGCCCAAGGCACTCGGCAGCTGAGTATCAGTCTTCTGTTTTTTACATGAATAGTCCCATTGAAGTGAATGAGTTTATTCATTCAAGTGAGGCGAGTAAAAATTTGGGGCATGGTGCGCACTTTGTGTAAAAATATCTGCAAGGATTTACAATATTCCCACACGCAGATAAGATGATACTTGGCCAATTTTACCTCCTACTTGTCTTGCGCAGTGACCCAATTTTACAAATTGATACAGACTGTGTATCTGTAACCGAGCGGCGCTGGACACATCCCTGCTGGAAGTTCAGCACGTGAGCTTGTCCAGAATTAGTCACTCTGTTAGTACTACCATCCTTGTTTTGATTAACGTATCAGAAATTTGGGAATGTTTTCGACGGGATCGTTTACGTATTTCAGTGACATTTTTGAATGGCCCCAACATTTCTGTATCTGTTTGCATCGGGAATCTCATTTTAACAAAGAATTGGACTCCAAAGTATTTGAGGCTGTCTCTTTAAATCTCTTCAGTAATACTGAGCACACAGATTTGAAAACCCAAAGGAGTTGGGTTTTTTTCTAGAAAATCACTATTTATTTAACATATGATAACTCTGTTATGAAATTTTAGATTTAGCAGGCTATCCACTGTATGTTATTTAAGAAGCAACTAACTAGGGGTTATTAAGAACATATTGATTGAGTTAAGAAAAATATGTAATAAGGACATATTTGGTTACATAACAATTAACTCTACAGCAATGTGTTTTAAAAGGCAGATGGTATTTATTTAACACACAATAAGTATCTTCTGAAATCCAAATTGAATTGGAGAAACTTAATTTACCTAAAAATGATTAAGGTCTAAAAAATTCCAAATTAATTTTCAGAATTTCACGGACATCCTTTTCACACATAGGGAATAAAAGGATTCAGTTGCAAAATTCCAATTAAGGCAAACGCTCTTCAGAGAATAAAATCTCTATCAATTCCTAATATGATTTGATTGCCCTGCCCATAGAAATCTCCAGTAAAGGTGGAAAATCTCATCTGAGCAGAAAATAACTGTTATCTGCCTACTCAGACAAAGTGCAAGCTGGCCACTGAAATGGCCATAGCGTCCTAGCAGTGCTGGAAGGAGTTTCATCCCTGATGGAAGCAGTGGCTGTCAAGGTGCTCTCGCTGAACAAAGCAGCAGTGCTGAGACAGCTCTTTGGGTGCTAATATGCTTGTAAATTTGGCCTCCTGTGATACGAACTGCTACAGTCCTGAAGGACACCTGACGTCTGTTCTCTATAAAATAACAAAGCAAAAAGTGGAGAAGAAATGCAAACAGGGAAGGTGAGTTAACAGTAATGTGAGAAGGTCAATCATTTCGGAAGTTCTCTTCCAAGCTCATCCAAGCGCTGCGTACGAGTATTTAGATGAACCACTGAGTTGCTCAGGTCATCCTGGGGTAGAGTTGCTCTGACGATGAACTGCAGTTTGGTGCAACTCTCATCCAGAGCCCCACAGCCCTTTAACTGGCTGTTACTGGCACCACATAGCTGCATGTCTATCAGACAGGAACGCACACGCCTGCTCTGACCTACGTGCTCTACTCGGGGTGCAGTAATATGACGTTTGCATGATTTTCAGGGGTTTAGGTCTTTGCCTTGCTCAGTTCCCATCTCAGAACTGCAGCTCAGGGAAGAAGACAACAAGTTGTCCCTTTCCCTGGCCCTACCACCTCGTTGACCTGGGAAACTCCACTGCCCATAAGCTCTGTGTTGTCACAGAAGCAGGAACAAGATTCACTTTGTCCTTGCAAAGACAACATACAAGAGGAGGAGGGGGGAACGTGCAGGCAGAGCTGAAGCCCACAGGTATTTGAGAGCAGCAATAACAGCAGGAATCACAAGGCCAGAATCGTTGATTGAAAATTCCTCCCATAACGTATGGAAAAAGATTTGCCCTTTACATGGTAAATCAATGGCCCTCAACTGAGTGCTACAGGCTGAGAAAGGAAGAGCAGAAAACAGATCAATAACCTCCTCAGTATGAACCAATTTAGGAAAGAGCCTGAATCCAGACTGAGCCCGGCACAAGGCAGAGCTGTGCTCTGAAGCGAGGCCCCGGGCTGTTCCCCAGTTTGTCCCCTTCCCGTTCCCTTCAGAGAGAGAGTACAGAGCAGCTCGTGATCACCTTTCAAAGAAGTGGCCGTCAATGGGTGGAAACCACTCCAGGGTGACAGAGGTGGAGGCCCGAGCCACAATCTGGGGGGCAATCGCAATAGGAGCCGGTTTCTTCGTGGGCTGCCAGCTCTGATAGACAAGGTCCAAGTAGCAGTGCATCCTGGCCACTTGGTTGGGCGTGAAGGAGTCGGTGCAGTCATCGTCTGAAATGAAAACAGAAGCCGCATCAACCACGTGGGAGTTAAGGTGGCAGCGAGCTAGAGAAGCACAACGCAGCAAAGGGGAGCTTCCTGCAAGGGCTGGGATGGGTTCTCACAGCACTCAGCAGTTAATGGCCTGTGAACAAATTAGTGCAGTCATCAACTGTGGAGGCAGGTGAAAGGAAACAAAAGTTAAAAGAGGTAAAAACAAATCAATAAGCATTCCCTCCCTCTGGTCCAGGATACATAAGAAGCACCTAGAGATCATCCCCTGATGAAACAGAGACATGTGGAGGTGAAGAAAGAGAAAGCCTCAGGGCAGCACCTTCTGGTCAGAATTGGGGCTACCAGTGGACCTCTGGGCTTAAAAGAATTTCACGTCTGAAAGAGTATCTCCGAGAGGATAAGAGGGCAGAGGATGGCTGGTGTTAGGATAAAGCACTGACAGATTCATGCAAATTGTGTGCAGTAGACTGACGTATTAAAAGGAACACAGAATTTTAAAAATACTGTATTTTTTTTAAAGTTGTTAACTTTTCTGATGAAAAATAAAAGTATTCTGAAAGATCAATTTTAAAAAACCACCCTAATAAACACTGATTAAAACCGTACAGTTTTGGTGAGGTAAACGAACTTTATCTCTTTAAAACCTCCCCCATTACTATTACAATTCTAACCCCTCTCTGAACTTTTCATAAACACTTTTGATATTCAAACTTCTTTTTCACTCAAAATGGAGAAATTTTTCTGGGATAATTTCCCATAAATAAATCCATTTCTCATTTCATCTGTTTTCACCAAACATGATTTGGCAATAAGAACACATCTAGTGCCCTCTGAACAACTTTACAACTACAATGCCCCGGAGAAGTAGAAAATTACTATTTCTCTATTGTGCAGATCCCAGAAGAAATAAATATGTTGTGCAAAGTCAGCCAGAAAAGAGATGCTGAAGAACTTGATGCTGGCACTTTAGCCATTTTTCTGGTACTCTTCCCATCAGATGAAAAGCTCTTGAAAAGACAGAGCGTTTCTTCACATGTGCCTGCAGAGTTCCTAGCCCAGCAAAGCTCAGTCCCAGCTGGGACCTCCGCACGCTGCTGGGATACAAACAACAATGACAGCTTTGCACAGGTCAAGTAATACATTTTTCTGGGAAGATGCAGGTCACCAAAGGCTGTTCAGAGAGTCGCTTGCGTGCGTGTTAAGTTGGCAGTTCAATATTGTAATAGCGTTACTAGATGCTCTGATGTCTTCCGAGTCCATGCCCTGCGGAACTTGAGAGGAACGAAAAAACATGAATTTGTTGTAAAGAGAAGTGTGAATTGGCTGGCCAATTTCAAACCTCACCACATCTTCTCAGGAAGCAAACAAAAGGAGACAGCTTCGGTTGGGATCCTGCTCAAATTACAGCCCCAAATGGGGTCCTACCACAGAAGGGACACATCGGTTCACATGTTCTCCTGCGTCTCTCCTAATTCCACTGAGCAGTGAACCTCTCCTCATCAACCATCAACAGCAGATAGACAGACACCACCAGCTTGAAAGTATCTACAAATCCCCGTGGGTATGCAGAAAGTGCTTTAATAGGACATCTCTGGATTTCCTGAATAATTATCGATGGCCTATCCCTGAGCATGCTATAAAAGCCATAAATATTCCTCACGGAAGCCCAGAAGGAGACAAAGGCCTTTAACAGCCATCATAAAGGAACAATAAAATATATATAGGACAAAGCAGTGAGACAATGGCACAGGAGAAAGATGACCTGCATTCTCAATCTGTTTAAACATCAGCACAGGCTGTGTCCTGGGGGAGGGGACGGGGGTAGAGGCGAGGGAGAAAGGTATTGCATTTGATCAGGCTCCTCAGATGAAGCAATAATTAGACACATTCAAGAGACTTTGCTGGGATGATTATTCCTAGAGAATTCAGAGGCAGTGTTCCTGCTGATTTCACGAAGAGTCTTCTAAAAGGCTAAACTTATCTTTTTATTTGGGAACACCAAGGCTATTTGGACTTGTAAAAATAATTTACAAGTCAAATTTCTCACAGTTCTTAATCTTCTGGACATTGTAACTTGTTATTTCAGGGAAAGAAAAGTTCCCCTTTAAGTCAGTGCTTTGCTACAGAGCTGGGGGGAACCGGACAGATGGATGCTAGATAGAGACAGACAGATGAACACAATATGATCAAGCTGCACGAAAGCAGCAAAACAGAAAGGAAAAATAGGCAATGTTTGGAGCTGCATGACCTCAACCTAGACATTTCAAAGGTATTTCTACAGCAATTTGATATCCTGTTATATTTTTATTCCACTGGCAACAACAGAAAAGCAAACAGATTCATGCATGAGCTCTAGAGATGCCTATCATGTCGCTTCACTTAATTTTTCAAGGAAAAAAAAAAAAAAAAAAAAAGGAAAAGGTTTGTGCTCAGAACTCCAGCACATGTGTAGCTCCTGAGAGCAGATAGGTATCTTTGTGGTCTGCCTCTGTCTCAGCTCTCCAGAGAATTGGCAAGGCAAGTTCTCTTTGGAAGAGACCTCAGCGTTTTGAAACAAGCACGCTCCACCCCTCCTCACATACAGAGGAGCAGATCTGGTGGAGGGATATTGTCATCTGAAGTGGCACGGCCCAGTTTGTGTGGTTTCCAGGAGGCTATAGCAGGCAGTAAGACTCTGCCCTACCGCATACACAAAAGTGCACAACAACCCGAGGAGCTGACTCAGTGCGTGTATGTTTGTCCCTGAAAACACCCTTCTAAACAAACAGAAAAATAGAGAAAACCAAGCGTCACTTTTAGCTAGTGCCATGAAGGGCACAAAAGCATTTCTGTTATAAATCATTTCAATCTGTGCCCCAAATGACATTAAACACTTTGCTTCTCTACACTTCTAATACAGAGTAAGTGCTCCTATGACCTTTTGTGTAGGCAATCTGTGTTTTTGCCTGGAGTATAAAGGTGCCCTTCAGTGGCTAGAAGTATATTGGTCACCTTTAAAATGTTGATGCTGTCAGCTCAATGTCACAGACCTTCATCATGCCTAGACCCCGTGACCCAAAATAAGGGGAAATACAAGCCAAAGTATCCCCTGTTCTGTCTGGGAAATAGCAGAGGAACCTTCAACTCCCCTTGAACGTCCAGGGGTGCAGCAAGGATCCCACCCTCGTCTGGTGGGCAAGGGTCACAGAAGCTCATGCCCTCTTTGTGATACGCTGTTGGTAGGAGTGCTGCGAACCAGCACCCCTGAGCAGCACCGCTGTGTGCCTAGAAACCTGCAGACTTTTAACTACAAAATCAGGCTTTTGCTTGAGCAGCTCATTCCTCTTGAAGGGATGGCTTAACTGCCTTTATAGTTGCATTCCCAGCACAAACCAGCACAGTACACTGGTAGTTTTGGACCAGAAAAGCAATCCTGATCCAGGGACTATCCCAGTATTCACACTCAAATGATGAAATTCAGATGCGAGTGATTCAAGCTGAAGCACAGTGACTCCAAATCAAACAATAAACACTGAACATATTTGAACGGACACCTGGAGGCATGAGAACTGTCTCATCAGATGTCTACCTATCACATGTTTATCCTACAGCCTTGACGGTATCCATATTCATCTGGCATTTACCATCTCCTTGGGAGAGGATAAACAACCTCTGAAATTGGGTGTTTTAAAGAAGACCTCATAGATCAGGCATCCAGATCCCAGGAAAATATCAAATTTGCTGTGGAGCCTCTAGAAACTCTTTCCTTAATGCTTATCTCATTTCTTCCCTCCCCCAAACTTTCTGCCTGGTCTTCACATGGAACCATGTGAAGCTGGGGAAAACTGTGAAAAAAAGAACAGGAGAACTAGAAGGGATTCCTGAGGCCATCAAGCCTGAAGCGGACGGACACACGCATCAGCATAAAGCTCTGCATAAAATGGACTGTAGCAATCAGGGGTAATGCTGCTCTTCTTTGTTCTCACCCAACCACAGATACCACCAGCAAACTGAGAAAACCCAAGTACCTGCGTAGCTCATGAAGTTACTGAACGGCGTGTTTAGGAAACTGTGAAAACCACACGTGTCATTGCCAGGTCCAGGATCCCCACACAGCTTGTGCTTAGGAGCAGGGTTGGTGTCACTGCAGAGGTCCCCGGTCTCGAAGGAGGGCTCCGTTTCCATGCACGGATCGCTGCAGGAGAGGATCTCTGAGATTCCTCGGAAGACGTGATAGAGCCCCAGGCTGTGCCCAATTTCGTGGATCATTGTGTGCGTGTGCCCAGGGATTCCATAGAAGGAGGGATTCAGCACAATGCCACCTGCAAGGGGAAAAGACAACAGCTTCTACATTGCCCTGGTCTTCCTCCGAACAGCAAGGGAAAGGGGAAGGAAGGCAACCCTAAGGGCAGATCCACTGCCAGCTCAGAGGATCCCCTCTAGCACAAGCTGCTTTTTACACAGTCAGGCACATTGGCAGCTCAGAGATGCTGCACAGTGAGGTTTAGTCTCACCCCTAATCTGGGGCTCTAAGGATGAGGAATCACGGGACAAAGCCCAGCGTCCTAAACCAAAACCACAGTGACAATTGGTCTTTCAACTGCATATGCTCAATTTGGTTGGTTTAACATTGAGAGAAATCCTATATGCAACTACTTCATACAATACCTTTGTAAGTAATGTGCTTAAAAAGAAGGATTCTGCTCATATACGATACTATATGATACCATGAGTCCAACAGAACATACCTGGAGCGCTCTCTGTCTATTACTCCACAGGGCAAAGGTATAACAGAAGCCTATTAACTTCTGAAAATTCTTCTTACAAATTGTGGTAGGTTGCACCAATAGTTCTAAACTAATAGCTGGACAAAGAAAACAGAATACACCCAAGGCTGGAAGAGTTTTTGCAGGGTGTGCTTTGAAGGAACCGTGAGAAACACGCTGTGTTCGTATCCTCAGACAAGGCCGGTTTGATCTGAACTGCACCGTCCACTCATGAATATGCATAAGCCTAATGTGTCAAAACACATGGAATCCTGGAATGTGATAATTCTGAAAGAACCACACGGCTCTTAAATGCACACAAAGAAAAGCAACGGTGATTATTTTTTTTGGTTATATGAATTATGGGATGTAGATAAGCAAATGGTAAATTAGCAAAGCTTTACAGTATATTGAATTAATCTTAAGAATTATATTTTTAGCTCAGCTACATGGATCTCTGGATTTATGATATGCTTCATATTTTCTTTAGTTAGCTTGTTGACCTCAACTTTTCCAAGCCTTTTATTTAAACCGTTGAGAGTATACTGCTTACCAGGAGAACAGGAGACTGCTTTGTAAAAGTTATAGTGGGAAAACACATCTTTTATGTGGTATACTAATAATTTAGTGACAATGAGAGGAGAAAAGGTTTTGGCAGGAGGAACTTTATCAGCAACTCTAGTGCAGGGAAGATGAGATCACCAGGTTCTGATGCACCACAGACACTCACTTCTCATCTGACGGGAGACTTGGTTGCAATAATCATGGAATCAGAAGAAAATACAGACTCAACTCCACGCTCAAGCAATGCAGGACCAGTTAGGTCTACACCACCACTCACACATATTGGCCTAACATCTCTTTACAGCCCCTAATGTCATGACTGATCCAACAATCACTTTCCACGCTCAGTATCCTTACGGCTGCAAGGATTTACCTTGCATCTAATCTGAAATGATTTTTTGGCAATATAAGTTCATGACTTCAAGTCCTGCTTCACACGGATATGAAGAACAGAAGATTCCCCTTCCCTTTCATCAGCTTTTACGAGACTGTCATCATCCTCGCTTTAGGCTCTCTTCCTTCAGCCTGAATAACTGTAATCCATTCAACCCTCCCTTGTAGCTCAATCCCTTTTCTAGACCTCCCCAACTGTTCTCCTTTGGTTTTCCCTGTTGTCTCACATTTTCCTCCAAGCACAGTGTCTAAACACAACACAGTACTCCAGCTGAAACATTATCAGTGCTGAGGAGAAGCGAAAGGCTACTTCAGTTGTCCTGCAAGGGCACATGCATCAATAGCAACAGAGAAAAAGACTGTCCCTCCACGCGTGGGCACGTGTGACTACATGCACACGGTGAAGAGGAGTCACACAGGCATGTACAAATATACGGCATCAAAAAAACCTGAACTGAAAACTTAAATACAGACAAAAAAGAATGAATAAATAAACCACACTGCAACATCACTCCTATGCCACATGTAGCACCTGCACACCCTTTGCACAGCACAGGACTGTTCCTGACACGAGTTCTCCACCACCCCAGTTAATGGTATACAGACCGACCAGTAGCAGCCACTGCAATCCCCCTGTTCCCTGAATCCCCCTCTCCCCCTTTATACAATGCAAGCTCCGATTCCTCTGGTGTTTCTCAGTCTCTACCCAGATGGAGCCATTTACACCCAGAGAGGACCCTGGTATATTTCTGGGGGGGGGGGTCTCCTTCCCAAAGATAATTCCAGAGCTTGTTTTGCAATGGCAGGAGTATTCATGAAATTCCTCAGCAGGACGTGCCTTCAAAATAAAGGCTGAGTAAATGGTTCTGGCCTTGGACAGCCCTGAGGCAGCTGGAGAGGGAAATTTTATTTTTGCCTTTGTTGAAAATTTATATTTTTCACAGCTGTCAAGAATCTAAATCAATTGCAGTTTTACAGAAAAGATAAACTCCCTCACCCAGACAATCTCTATCCCAGCCTTTAGATCTGCACCACAGGACATATTTCATATTTTTTATTAAGTACATATTGGATTTATAGAAGAGAGTAAAAAAGATTAAAGATGAATTCTTACAGACCAAGCACAGGTCTGGGAGGCCTATTATGACAGGAAATTATGACCATTATTTATTTATTTTTACTTTTTCCCCTGCAAATCAACTTTAAACTGTTGGCTAATGTCTTTTTTTTCTCGTGAGATTTTTTTTTGGTCAATGAATTCAGTCAATACACTGTAGGAGCTGAATTTAAATTGTTTTGCTTGGGCATGATGTTGGCAATTAGCTTAACGAAGTGACAGAAGAACTCATCAGGGCTTTGGGCAAGCCCCAGCCCTCTTGCAGAAGGTTCTCCTTGGCGCTCTGGAGCTCTCCCCTTGTTCTGCGCTCCCTCCCTCCCATGGCAACACCAAGGGAAGCTATGAAAATACTAATTTAGGGAAGGATTGGCTATATTGCAGCCTTATTTCACTCCAAACACGGCATCAGTGCTAATGTTTCCCACCAGTGACCCATATTATTACACAAACAGAAGTAATCAGAGCTACTGTGGGGCTACTTGGGGTTGTGGTACTACAATGCAATAGAAATCACAGCAGCGTGGGTGCTGGTCAGGGCTGAGGTTAATCTCTATCTTTGTTTTTGCCAGAAGATGTTGCCATGGGGAATGTTCCATGGCAGGCATGTACAGCATCTTCTGTTTGGGTGCTTCCAGCAGGAGCTCAGGGAGACAGGGCTGGAGGCAAGTCAGGGTGGAAGTGGCTTCGATTCCAGCCTAGCTCGGCAGGAGACTGGATGCCTGTCAGTGCTGGTCCTTGGGAAGGGGAGTTTGCTCACACTTCTTCCAGAGAAGCTGTGGAGCCGAATGTTGTAATAAGATGTTTACTAACTGAAGTAGGGCAGCCAGCTCCCACTGCCTGGTCTGACCATGGAGCCTCTCTCAGCTATGGAGACAGGTGACTATAAAGAGAAGTCAACATCTAGGTTTTGGGGTGATGTATTTTTGAACGTGGAAACACCTCCCTGACTGATGGCTTGAGATGTAGTTCAGCTCTCATAGTGTGCTTTAGAATAATAAACACTGTATTTTGCTGCTCTTGTCTACATTTACAATTGCTATGTCTTTTTTGTTTTGCTCAACACGGTGCTGGGTCACATAAAAACTGGCTGAAGAGCCTTTCACAAAGACTGAACTCGACTGAAACCACTTCCAGCTTAGCAAGGTCTGGACAAGCTGGAGAAATATCTGGAAAACTTGTGAGAATCCCTGCTCTACTAAGATGTCCAGATCCTGTTTGCAGCCTGAGGGAGGTTTGTGCAGTTAAGAGAAGTACAAAGAGACTCAGCTGGTGCCTTCTGAACCTTTTGAGGTTCATCTGACATTCTGCAAGGAACACAGGTCGGGTGGCACTGCAGGTGTCAGGGCAATGAGTCATTTGGGAGGCTGCACAGCTTTGTCTGGATGCCTGGGTTCCAGCAGCCATACTCAGCAACCTAGTTATGAAACACGCCGGGCAGTCCGCAGGGTAGTGAACTCTTTCCAGTTCCACTCAAATGAACATTAGAAATACAATCTCACAGCAGTTTGCTCTTTTGCACACTGGCAGAGAAAAAATAACAACAAATTTTAACTACAGTTTGTGAGGAAAATTAATTGAACACTTACTAAGTAATGAACTAAGGATCAGAACATAACAGGCTAAGGTTAAAAATTCACCTCTGTCTAGCATCCCCCACCTATCCCCCCTCCAATCTTCTCTGCGAAGTGCTCCCATGGAGTGAATGCCCTGTAAAGTAGCTTCACTTAAAAGGTGAAATACTTTCAGCTTGACATCATCTACAAATTCCATAATATGCTTTGGGTTTATAACCTAATATTTTCCTGGTTGTGAGCCAGTATCTGGGAATCGTGCAATACTTTTTTTCCCCTGACTATATATTAGAGGAATGATAAGAAATCAGAACAGAGCTTAACACATATTTGTCTTTCCTTCTTAGCTCCTCAAAAGAATGCTTTACAAAGAAGAAACATCTTTATCACTTACCTAGATGCATCAAGGCTTCCTTGTCCCAGGGCCAAGTTGCCACTCCAGCCAGTTCTTCCTCGGAGGAATTGGCAAAGAAGATGTTGAGGTGTGTGGACCCATCCAATTTGAGTATGTTCTTTAGTTCATTGACATCTAAGTATGCTCTGTAGAAAAAGAAAAGCATTTTTTTTTCCTCAAGGTGACACAAAAAGCAACAAAGTACTGAAGAAGTGCCACAATCCAGGCAAAAAATCTTATAATATCCTGCGTATCATTCATCTGAAATATTTTCATAACCCACTCCCAAACTTCAATTACTTTGCATTCACACAGTGAATCTCATCTAAGGACTTCAGGCCATTGATTAACTAAGGCCACAAAATCCAAGGTAAATACATAAAGCTGTCCACATTCCTAAGATAAGTATAGGAATCTATTTATGATGAATGTAATTAACCGGGTATTATGGTCAGTAAATCTTTTGGTATCAGCAGTTACCTTACACATTTCCTCTAAGCTGTTTATTATTGTTACCTCTAAATTTCCTTCACAATGACAAGTTTCACATCCTCAGGCTGGCACAACAAGTAACACCAGCTCACAAAGTCACTCCCTTAGCACCAGCGCCACTCACTTGTGCCGAGATGCGCAGGATCTAACCTTGACATGGGACACTTGGTTGGGAACCGCTTATTTTCAGCAAGCAAATTGGTGCCAAGAAATCTCCTTGCAAGAGATTTCCACAGAAGTGGTATCATACCATGACATAAATGACTAAGGCTCCTTAGCCTGTCCCTCCCGCCCAGGTCAGCAGTGTGTCTTCTTAGCTTTTGGGATGTCTGGAGGTTCCAGAGCAGTCTCTTTCAGGCAAGCAAAGCCATGTTCTTAAGCTCGGTGGCCAATGGAAGTACATTTTGCACTCCTTTAAAGAAGTGGACTCTGTCAGCACTGGAACACAAGAGCTACTTGCCCAAGTGCAGACCGTGGTGCCCCACCGCTTTCAGTGGCTCCGTGATGCTCTAACTCACAGAAAAGCTGGAGAAAGTGAAGCCCAGAAGTAAACCCACTGCTTCTCTGTTTCTAGCTCACATTGTCTTGATAATGAAGTGTTGTGCTAACACAAGATCTAAACCACAGATAAGTTGTACTATCTTTCCCTGACAGGTGGAAACAACAGAAGGAGAGATCACACTGAGTTGAGCATGGCTGACTAGCTTGTAAGGAAAGGACACCATGATGGTCTTGAGCAGGTTCTTGTCCTGCTTCTCAAAAGTCCCCCCTTCCACATGCGTACGGGTGTGTGTAGGGCTCACGTAGCTCTCGCAAACCAAACGCGCTCTCATTCAGTACGTAGGGTTCCTTGCATACTTTGCAAGGCTTTCGTTCCCAGAAGGGTGAAGAAAAAACAGGGGAGTTGGCTCAGCACCAAGATCTTTCTGTCCTTCCCTGGAGGACTCCCCAATGGAAAATACATTCAAATTTCCACAATAGCTTCCCCTGCCACTTGCTGAAGTCATTGCCTCCAAAATAGTTCATGGCTGGGTGTCCCCAGGCCCTCGCTGACTCATGGAGGAAGACGTGCTCTTTGGGGACACCAGTGGAAGGGTATGTTTCCATTCCATACAGTGTTTATCTTCCGATCAAATGTGGATGACATTGCGAAGGACAGGTCAGCACTGTGACCCTTTACACATTTCTCATCTCTCCACTGTTCCCAACACATCTATGGAAAATACTTATGTATGTCTTCCCCTTAGCTAACTTACTCTGCATTTATCTGCCCCATGTTCTGAGGCTGTAATACAATCCCAGGATCATCATCTCTGTGCCTTTGAAAACATCTTTCCCAAACAAGGGCTCGTACTTAGACATGTCCACAAGCAATAGTTTAAGTTACCTATCAGAGCTCACGCACATTTCCAAACGGAGTGTAAGTGCATCAGGGGAATACGTGACAAGAGGACGCGGTGCACGCGAAGCGGACGACGTCAGCACAGATGGCAGCAGCAGTAACAACAGTGGGAAAGAGCCTAAGAGAGGACGTGGGAGTGATGTGATGCTTTCTGCGAGAGAGCAGGGGACAGAAAGAGAAGCACCGCGCACCCCCAGGTACAAAACGGGTGGTGTGTTTTGGATCACAGCAGGAAGGGAAGGGCACCGGCTGTCCTGGGACTGCAGATGTTGACTCTGGATGCAGACACTTTATGGCCTATGCAAGTCCCTGTAGAAGCAACTATAATCAAACTCCCCTCCTGAGCTTACTGTCCTGACCCTCGCTCTTCTCTTACGGTTTCAAATAATCTAATATTTCTCTATTCTCAGCTGTCTCTCTGCTTATTATTTACACACTCCAACCCCCATTTATATCCTCACCGCACGGCCACAATCGCTCCCTCGCTTGCATGCGTACTATGTGCTTCAGCATCTAGGGCTGCTTTGTACAAGGAGTAACAGGAATAAACTTGAGCATAGAAGGTTCCACCTCAACATGAGGAGAAACTTCTTTCCTGTGAGAGTGACAGAGCCTGTGCCAGGCTGCCCAGAGAGGTTGTGGAGTCTCCTTCTCTGGAGACTTTCAAGATCTGCCTGGATCTGTTCCTCTATGACACACCCTCGGTGTTCCTGCTCTGGCAGGGGGGTTGAACTCGATGATCTCCAGAGGTCCCTTCCAACCCCCACCATTCTATGGTTCTATGGATTATTACTGCAGACAACAACCAGTGCAGAGAGCATTTGACTAACCGGCCAGTGATGTCAGTGCACCATCGAGGCTGAACTCACATCTTATGCAAATCCACTGCACTAAGTCCGTTGGACTTGGTTTGATTGTGTCTCTGACCACGACTCTGCTGGCCAAGGGAAGTCTGCAAACGAGCAGAATCACAGAACACCGAGTTGGAAGGGACCTCAAGGCTCAAACTGTGTAAAGACACAACACTAAGAGGATTTTTAGCAAAGGGTCCGCACCGGAGTAGGTGTAAATAGATCGTGCTTGGGAAGAAGCAACTGCAAACCCCTTTGTGAGAGCAGTCAGAAACCCCCAGCACAGAAACATGCTCGAGCACTTAGCTCAGGCAAATCCCTGGTAATGTGTGAGCATGTGCCTGCATGTGCGTGCGGGAGCGGAGCGCGAGTGTGTAAGCTCAGCTCTGGGCTGCGCACGCACGCCAGACAGCCAAGAGCTTGTATGCGAAGGAACCGGCGTGTGTGTAAGAGATAAAAACACGAGCTGGAATTCCATCCTCTCCTTCCTCCCCATGTTTCTAATAACCTCCCATCCCTATCCATCATCACCACATTCCTACACTCAAGGAGGCATAAATTAACTACTTTTGCAGTTCATGTCCAACGACGTAGCCGCAGGCAGCAGACCCAACAGTTACCAGGTCAAAATAGTTTTCGGTTATTGCGTTGGACTGGGCTGACTCCCCCCTGCTGCCGCGGCTGCTTTGTTATCAGCCCAGACTATCTGACCCAACGCAATCTGCGAGCATTGCTTACACTTCTCAAGGTTATGTGGGTCCCCTGATAGAGGACATAATGTCTGTCACATGGGCTCGTGCCAAAGAGAGCCAAAGAGCCCAGCCTTTCCAGCACTGCCAAACTCGCATTTCAAAGACATGAGTGCAGTCTTGGAAAGGGATCAAAGTCCTTCCAACTGTCATTAGAATATTTCCTTTATGCATCTCTCTGTGAGTGCCAGCAACATATTTCATAAAATTCACTGGCTCGAGATGGTACCTCCAATATAAACCTGAATGGGGGAACTGTCGGGGCAAGTCTATGTGGAAAACAAAACAAAACCCAAAGCACAACAAAACACGTGTAATTCCTGTAATGGAAAAAACATACGATGCTGTAAGCGTGCCTTGCTCAAGAAAGCCTAATGAGCCTATTACTGTATCATAAAAGGTCTCCTTTGCTGGAATCTGTTTTAGACATAGACATTCTATGGGCTGTTTAAGGCCATTTGGGACACCAAATCATATCAGGCAATGTGCACATTCCCACCCAGATCTTTTCATCGACTGATTTGTCCATTGCAGGGCTTTAGTTTGCTTTTTTCCTCCACCGCAGTGTAAATAGCCCTCTGAAACTGCACTGTACAGCAGCTTCCCCTTACCCAGTAAGCCCCAGCGCTCAGTCAGTAATGTGCATCCCGGACAGTGCTCCAGTTTCAGCCTAATGGAGTCTTTAGCTCATCCAGCAGTGTCTCGCCACTGCCCTACCCGCCACGCAGCTCGCCCCATCAGTCACACGAGCCATTACCCTCACGCTCCTCTCATCTGTCAAAACCATTTCCTGACCATTTGGGCTGTGGCTTCCCTGCAGCAGGACTCGTCCCTGGGCAATGAGGTGAGGCCCTGGCCAGCAGCCCCACCTGCCCACGGGGGCCACCACAAGGAGCTCCCTTCTGCCAGCCCTCAGATCCAAAGCCAAATCCAGTCACCAATCTCTGCTGCTTAGCTACAAACACATTTGACAATGGCTTTTAAACTCGGTCGGTATCAGGTCTAATCGTATTAAATCTGGCCTTGGTGACTAAAGTCAGGCAGTTTTGTAACTGGGTTGGAAACTCTTCCTCCCCCATTTTCTTCCAGGTCAGAGAGTGCCTTTCCCGTGGTTCCCTAAGGTGGCTGAGGTGCAGCCTCTCGCAATCGGGGTTGTTTTTGCAAGGAACACAGAGCCTTCCAGCCCTTATTGTTAGGAAATGTTTTTTTACTGTTTGCTCTGAGTTATTCTCTATTTGACTTTGTTTTGTTTTGTTTTTCCTTCAAAGACAAGTGTCACTTTACAGCAAGAAAACAAACAGGGTGCTTAAGGGATTATTTGCAAGACCCCACCCAAACGCAAGAGTAGGAACTTTGCTATCTGCTCATTATGGACTATGGGCTCCAGCTGCCTGATGAGTCTGTTAGGAATAAAAGGCACTGCGTTCAATCACTGAAAAAAACAAACCAAAACAAAAAAACCCTGACAGCATCTTCTGAATTGGGAAGTCAGTCTCAAGAAGTCTCCTTTTTGACCCTGGACATACAGTGTCCTATCCTCTCCCCAGCAGGTTCAGCATATGGCCAGCCAGAGAAAATCTGCTGGAATTACATCACTCTCCTTACCAAGACTCCTTCTTTCTGCTTGCCTTGACGGCCTCAAAGAAGCCATCAGCCCAGCTCAAGCCATCGAATACAGTTTAGCAGACAGAGAAAACTTTTCTCAACAGCCCCTACAACACTCACCAGCAGCCTGTGCCAGATCCAGGTGTTCTTCCCAATGTGGTGTGGCTGATATGTCTCAGGGGTGCTCCCTTTGTCCCTCCAGCTCTGGTCTTGGCCACAGGATCGACACGAACTCATTAAAGCAGCAGAGACCACAGCAGTTGGTGCACGGACAAGCACTCACCAACTGTTTGTGTCCTGCTTCTTCAAGCAACACAGGGGGGGGCAATGTTTTAGGGTGCAGTGTCCACCTGGACATTTTCAATATCTGCAGTGAACAGCAAGGACAGTTTTGAGATAAACGATGTTCTTCCTGAAGATAATGGCACGAGCTGTGGCCTCAATAGCGCTGAAAGCTGACCTTGAAATGGGGCCATTTGGCAGAAGCTCACAACTGTAATTTAGCTTCTCCCCCTGTGATTCTCAGTCTTGGGTGGTTAGACATGGGGCTCTCCTCTTGGAGACGCAGTGCTGATGACAGTGTATACACTGCCTTTTGCTTTCTGTCACCACGTCACCGAAAAACCAGTCTGGAAGGGACGCCCAGAGACCATCGCTGCTAGCCCATCCACCGCAAAGCAGAGGCATCTCTATACGTCACACCAAGCAAATTTTTATCTAGCTCATACTTAAGACCACACATGACAAGGACTGTGTTGCTGCCCATCAACCTGCAGCCCATATTTCAATACCTTTATGGTCAGGAAGTTTTTCTGAAGGTCTACCTGAATCTTTTGTGCCGCAACAGATGTACAGGACTATTTGTGCCATTCCCCACAGACGGGAAGCTTAAATCATTCCCTTCTGCTTTACCAAGCCTCTTACTTATCTGAAAGCTTACTATATCTCCTGTAAACTATCTCATTTTTAGGCTAAAACCATCTTATTTCTTCAGCCTCTCCCCACTGGTTACATTTTTTAAGACCTCTGGGCATTTCCGATGCTCTCACCTGCACTCTCCACATTGTTCTCAAAGGCAGGTCATCAGGGGAGGACACAGTCCTCAAGCTGAGAGCTTATCAGTGCCATGTAACCACTACACTTGTCCATCACCTCCAACCTAACACACAGTTACACAGCAGGGATTTCAGACCTACAAATATTTCTAACATTTTTTCTTTTTTTTTTTTTCCCTGAAGTGCTACATGCCCACCAAAAACCTGAACAGAAAAAAAAAAAAAGACAACCTACAAACCCTCTTTGGCAGTGGACTCGCAATAAAATTTTAGTCTGACCTGACGTTAAAGATCTGCCTTCGCTGGCAGGTTTAATTTTGCTCGTCATTTCAGATGGATTGCCATAAATCATGCGAAGCAGGAAGCGAGCCTCATCTACATTTAGTTTAGTGTTAATTTAAGACACTGGTGTAAGTGTAGTAAAAGTCATGATAATTTATTGATAAAGGTATAAATCTTTCAGTGATTGAGAAAGAGCCTGAAATAGAGCAGGGCCAGCATATTACAAGTGAAAAGCTTCAGGTCCCAGTTCAGATCCAAATCCCCGCCTGCGTTCACACTGAAATCCAAACGTGTAACTGTCGTTCCGGCCGCATCCAAACCAGGCAGCCAGTAGGTCATGTCCACGAGCATAAATTGCAAGCACTCTCAGCACATGGAGGCTTGGCAGTTTTTAAAGAATTTGGGTTTATCTGCTGCAGCAAAACATCCACTAACAGCCCCCAGATCTGATCTCCTGTTCTAAGAAAGGAGGAAAGTTTTGGTGAAAAAAAAAATAGTAATGATAAGGATCCCAGAAAAGACACTGAGGAGATCTGTTCAAATATAAACCCAGCTTCTTGGGTAGGTTTGGTAGGGTAGGGTAGGTTGTGCTGAACTCTGCATCGTTCTGTGACACTGCTAATGCATTCAGCTTAGCTGAGCGAGGTTTTTTTACATCAGTGGCAAGTCCCAAAGTTAAGACCCACCCTAAGAAACACAAACAATGAAATAAAAGCCCTCATGGCCACAAATATCTGGGTGCTTGTTGATCCCAAGGTGCCTCTCTTTCCAAACTGAATTAATTCTGCCGTTATGTTACTGACTCAGGCTTTACTCACCTTAGGAAAAATAAAGTATTTTAAAAAAATATATAGTAAGAAAAGAGTTTTACTGGGCAAACGTGGGAATCCTTTGGGTCTGGGTTTTCTTTATCCTGCGATATGGACTGAGAGCAGCCTCTTGATATAAACTAGGGAATTTTTACAATTGTCGAGTCGTTAGTTTCATTCCATTTGGTTTGAAATGCTGGATTTCCAGCAGGACAGTCTGAGAAATGAGCACGTTTCTACTGTAACATTTTGCACTAAGAATCTATAGGACAGCAAGGAAAAAAACCACCCCATACCTAAAGGAAATTATTTGCTACTAAGTTCTAAAAAAATCAGTATTATCATCTGTAGAACCTTAATGGTGCACCCTGCTCAGCCCCATCTGACATCCTCACAGAAGACTTCTAATCAACAGTACAGCTCTATTTCATGCAGTTGCTAACCTCTGGATATTGTCAATGCAATACCTGTGGGCTGAACCACAGCAACAGGTTGGAATAAACCTGATGGCTGGACTAGTCTAAACCCAGCTCGAAGTCCTCCTTCACTTTGGTTCTCGTGAACTTGCACTTTGAGCCAACTTCTGTTCTCAATGGGCTGCAAACAAGTATCAACACTGACTGTGATGCATTTGCTCCAGTGTAAATCTAGAGTTAGTCAGAGTAAAATCTGATGCTCAAAGTGCAGCTTCAGGTTCAAATCCAAAATCTCAAAGGAAACCTCAGTTGAAACGACCAATTTTTGCCCAGTTTCTGGCCAACGCAACTTGCTTTTCTAAGGAGGGAGGCGGGTTTCCTCAGATCTCCACACAGATTCTCTCAAAGGTTTGTAAAGCCTTGCCAAATCCTTCACAAACCTGGGCTGAGATTCAGAAATACAGTGAAAACAGATTATTATTTTTTTTTCCCCAGCACTTTTGCTGCTGGTTCTGGCCAGGATAATAAAGAGTGGAAGCTCCGGGAAAAAGAATGGGGAAAAAGATGATGTCAAAATTTTCAAATGTCAAATATGTTCTGTTTCAGCTCTTGGCAAAAAGTCGGGGTGGCTGCTAAGGTACAGAAAGTTATTTGCTGCCTCTCTCCCATTATCCTTCCAGGCTTTACTGCCCACTTCTTATACCAGAGACCCCACCTTTCTCATAGAATCACAGAATGGTTTGGGTTGGAAGGGACCTTAAAGATCATCTAGTTCTAATGTCCCTGCCATAAGCAGGGACATCTCCCGCTAGACCAGGTTCCTCAAGGTCCAACTCAACCTGACCTTGAACACTTCCAGGGATGGAGCATCCACAACTTCTCTGGGCAACCCGTGCCAGTGTCTCACCAACCTCATGGGGAAGAACTTCCTTAAATCTAATCTAAACCTACTCTTTTTCAGTTCCAAATCATTACCCCTCGTCCTATCACTGCCTGCCCTTGTAAAAACCTTTAAATGGCTTTGTAAAGTGTTGCAGTGCTACTGACCATAACTACATGATCCCTGAACCTTCTTCCCCTGCAAGGTCTACGTCCAAGAGCGGAGCAACCTTTGAGTTCACTTGTGCAGTAAAAACTGAAAAGCCCCATTTCTTTGCATGACCATAAAAAATAATTAAGTTAACCAACTCCACAGAATTAGGAAAAGATACTCTGGCTGGCCAACTTGCATGAAGCAAAAAGAAAACAAAGGGAAAGCCTTGGCAAAGAGAATGGTGATCTTAGTGTACAATTAACTTCTGACACAGTGAGTAGGATTAAAGCATGGAACATTTCAAGATGCATCTCTTTAAAAGAGCAAAGCATTATGAAGCATAGATGCACATTTCACAGACCTTTGAAATCAACACTGGCAGGTTTATTTGTTTTGATTGTCTCTCTTTCTTTTACTACTTTGTTTTTTTTTTTTTTATTTCTTTCTCCTTTTCAAGACTAGAGCCAAATGACCCCTGAGAAACGTACTGTAATTTGCCTCTTATCCATCCCTCATCTCCATCTGATATTCCCTCTGCCCTGGTTACCCTGATGTTTTTCCAGACTCTACAGGCTGAACCATTGCAATAAGGAGAAAAGTCAAACGATAAAGAAAGAAGCGGCGTAAGGATATTTTCAGGAACCCGCTCTGTTAAAACAGATTTTCCAAAAACCCCTTTTGGCTGCAGCAAACCTCACTGACGTACACTCAGGAATTTAAACAGTATAAGAAGGTGTGTGTGTATGTATATATATATATAGGGCTATTTTAATCATCGGTTATACCGCTTGGCACTTCCACAGTGCTTCCCCTCCGGGCCTCAAAATGCTTCCTAAACACGAAGGGAGAAATTCCACTCTGGTCAAAGCCCTGACACAAGCCTTCTGCACCACTCCAAGCCCTGTCCAAGGGCTTAAGTGATAATACAGTGGGACAAAAACCCTTGCGCTGGGCCTCCCCTCAAGAAATTTTACCATTACTGAAGAAGTCATGAAATAGGAAAATGGAATCATTTTCCTTGTCTTCCAATCGGGGAAAATTGAGGTAGAGAAAAGTAGTAATTTGTTCAAAGTAATAAAATCATTCAGTGTGACAGCTAGGATTAGAAACTCGATGGCTTGAGCCTACGCTCTCTGATAATATGGATCATCTTTCTTTTAAATAAGCAGTGGCTTGTGTTACCAATCCTCTAAGTTTTCTGCTGGTGGTCACCGATCATATTTTACAAGCCTTCACTCTTATTTTACAATCTTTTGCTCATAGTTTACAATAGCAAAAAAAGTCCTGATTGTCTGGTGCTCAGCAGATGGAAAGTCAGAGCTCCCCACTACACGCTGGTCCTTCCTGAATCCCTCGGCTTTACTGTTTCTGAAGACAGTGTAGCACATTTACTTCATAAACAGATTTTCTTGTGAAACCAGGGCTCTGCTTTCAATGAGCAAGCAGCCACCGTTCTAATAATATTTGGCATTTACATACCACCTCTCATCCCAAAGCTTCCAAGAACAACCAACAGATAATGCGCACAGCGCACTGCACAACAGTTCAAGCAAAGGACATTTTGGGTTCAGTCACCAGAACAAACCTGATTTTTTTATGAAAAGCACCAGCGACCAGGAATGCAGCCTGTCATCACTCCCTTGAATCAGGTCAAGAGTTAGGTAGAGCCTCTGCTAATCAGACTGGAAGGTAGAGATCAAGAGGAAACCTGAGGCTTTGACATGGAATTTTCTTTAATTATAGGAGTAGCTCATAGCAACTCTCTCTATTAAAATTGTCTAACAATTAGCACCACTAACATTCAACTCCAGCCTTGTCTTTCTCATCTCCATCCCAGTGGCTATGGGGTCAAGCTTGAGGTCACATTTGCAAGCCTCTCCAAACAAGTGCTCGGCTGGCATGACCCTTGGGAGTCGTGGCTGGAGTGACCCAGGTTCTGGAACTTCTGGAGCACTGGGAAATTCTTTGTGTCCCCAGTTTAGAGTCCACAGAAAGCATGGGGTTACCCTACTATGTAGATACCTCTGTCCTGGGCTCCATCGACCTGTGCTCTCTGCCCTTGAAGGAGGCAACCGCAGGCAGGCAGGCAGGGTGCATCAGGACCCTGCCCAGGTGGGCTCTGGTGGGTCACCTACCGTGGGAGTATTTGGGATTTTTAGGAAGCCAAACACAAGTCAGGGTAGGGAACATTGTGGCCTTGGGGTGCTCGCAGTTAGTTTGCCATCACTCTCAGCTCCTGCAGAAGGGTGACGCGTGGCACGGTCCCGGCTGGGGTGTGCGGCTGGGACTTTAAGGGGCTGGTCCTTTAGCATCTTCCCTAATCAACAAGCAGTAAAAAATGCAGGATGAAAAAAGAAAAAGATCAAATTCTTTGCTCGTTTCATCTCACTTTTTGACACTAATCCTCCCTGCACATAAACCCCATGCCACGAAGTGAAATATACATTGCTATTGGAATGAAGAGTGACTTGGAATCAGGCCGACATCAGCAAAAAAAATAAAATAAAATCATATATAACCACAAAGGACGTAGCATGTTTATTACAGATACTTCTGGAGTTGATGGGCCAAAATAACCAATCCAAATATGCATCTTGCAAAACATCACTTTTGCTTTGGAGATGCCGTTTCTTTTGTGTTTTTGTTTTTACAACTCACGGACTTCCAATCTCATTTCTTAATCTCCTGGCAGGCTTGTGCATAAAGTTGGTCCTGCTGCAGTGGGCAGATTGTCAATGGCTTATGGTTAGGATCATCCCAATTTTCCTCTTTTCTGAGAAAGAAATGAAAACCTGATTCAAATCAGACTGGTTGAAATTTCCTCTTATTCCATTTTACGCAGGAAAGGACAAGAGACACCAAAGAGAGATCACAAAGAACGCAGTCTGCTGATGGAGATTTCAATTGCGGGAAGCCAAGTAAAGCTTGTGCCCTGGCACTAAAGGCCTCACATTTACGAAGTTCATGAGATGTTTTTTCTCCCTGTTACAACAAAGGACTAATATTTAGCTCTTAGATTCCCGTTTTGTTTTTCAGGGAGTAGTGATGGATCGTATCAGTAAGCCTTTATCTTCAACAGTGAAGTCTTGAACACATTTTTTACAGAAGAAAAAAAAAAGAAAAGGAACAGTCAGATTCAAAGAACCACTAAATATTATGAGATCTACAGAATCTGGTTACTCTTGTTCTTTCCCAGCAGTTGAAGAGATTACAAGGAAACAGAAAATGTCAGTGACTGAAACAGAAATTTCACATAAGACCATCTAGCTTTGAAGTTCCCAGAATCCACAGTAAATTGCCAGGTGATCTGGAAGAAACACCAACACACCTGCAACGAAAACAGTTCAGAACTGCAGAAAGACGGTATCGTGGACAGTGTATTTTCTAAGTCCAACATTTTATTTATTTATTTTTAAATTTCTGTTCCTGTTCACTAGGAAGAAAGGAAAAGAAAGAGAGGTCTTAGTAGATTGTGACTTTGCCAAGCGACTGCTGTTGGGAGATGGAACATGGCATGCTAACTTAATTAACTCCCTGCCATCAAAATCCTGCCCCTCATTCCTCTCTGTTGAGCCAGAGACAAGCAGCAGGAGGGAAGATGTAAATGTGCCTTTCCCAAACACTCAAGAACTTAACAGATTTTCTGGTTTTTAAACCTATGCAGGACCTGCAACTTCTGCACCGATACAAGGTAAAGCAAATACGATTGTACACATGTGCTTCTGAGAGTGGATGTTTCCTGGAGTGAAAGATCTATCAAGCAGAAAAGGTCCCCTACCCCTTAAGTAAGCAGCGGGCAGCAGACACATCTAATGCCCAGGTTATTAGTCAAACGGGAAGGACATGTGGGTTGCCTCACATATGGATCTGCTAACATGTGTACCAGAAAACAGGCACTATCAGTCCAAAACATAAGGCTGATTGTAAGCATTCCCTGGAGGACACATTTCCCAAGACCCTACAAAATTGGGCTGGCAGCTCATGAAACGCACAATACTGATCCAGCATGTAACAGTAAACTATAGGAAATCATACCCATATATTTGGCCTTCAGACACGAGTGCAGAAATTGCCTGTTTTGGCACCACAAGCCCGTGGATCCACGTGAATCAAACACAGACCTCTAGCAAAGGGCTACGGGAATGCAAAGATCTGTTCCCCATTGTCGAGCACTAATACAAGACGGGGTGGAAAAAACAAGAAAAAAATCTAATTTTCCTTTATGGCAACTTTCTTGACTGACTTTTGCCCTGAGTACGGCTGCTACAGTCAGGCCACACAGCTGAATCTCCCCAGAGCATTTGCACCTTCTGCCTCTCTATTTGCATATCTCAACCGCACATCGACGTTCGCTCTGGTTTGCTGCAGTAATTTACTGGTAACATGTCACTAACAACTATCACAGGACCAAAGATTTTGATGACTACAAAACTAGTTTTGCAAAGGATCCAGCAAAAACTGCAGGTTGTCATTTTTGTCCACTCTTTCCCACACTGAATAGACCCTGAATTATACAAATTATACATTTATAAAACCTATGTTAGCATGAAATGTCTTGCAGCTCCCTGTCAAAGACAGAGGGGGGCTGTTAGGAATTTCCTCACTTCCACAACTCTTCTGTGGCCAGCTCCAGGACAATCTCAAGAACTCTGCAAATCCTGACACCCGGCCTCACTCGGCTGTGGGGGAAGAGAAGGCATCTCGGAACCACCTTTGGGACTGCCTCCTCTGGATGGTTTTCTAGATCAAAACCTGCAAATGATTCAGGATTCTTCCCAGATGAATAAAAACCAGAACTTTGTGTCTGATCAAGATGAGGATAGCTAAAGGTTTGATCCTGCATTTTTAAGACAAGACATTTTGAAGCAAAAACACATACGTAAATCTATCCTCAGAAGTAAAACTACTAGAGGAATTCTGTGTATATGAGGAGGAAGCCAGGAACTCCTAGCTCTTTTCTGAATCCAACTGGGTGCAGGGGGGAATCAAACTGCGTGGAATTCTTCAGGCAAACTGGGAGAAACACTCTGATGTGTCTGACGGAAGCATTTTACTCCGTGTTTGGAAGTTTATCATGACCGATCAATTCTGGAAGAATTAGTGAGTGAGTTCTGGTTTTTGGCACTGACACAGTCGTGGTAAAAAGGCTGGAGGCAAAAGGGAAGTAATTTTCATAATGCTGTGAACTGTTGCCATCAGTCCTTACCCAAAACATTTCTTCTACTCGCTCTAGCGCAGCGCTGTTCTGTAGGAGCTTTCCTCTGAGCTAGTGCCCTTCGTCTCGGGAAGGCTCTCGACCTCACTTGTGCTCTGGATTTAGAGATCCAAGCCAAAGACCAAAGTCTTTGAGAGTTCAATCTTTCTGCAGACTTCAAAGAGCTTAGGATATGTAACTTAGTCCAGACAGAAAGCATAACATACGTTTGGAACAACATTATATATGTAAAAATAGAAAAGATTGAATGACTGTTAAGGAATGCAGTGTGATGGGGAAGCCTGACGTAAATTGTGCATGGCTTTCGCACACCTATTTTCAGCCTCTAACCTCAGTGCTCTGAGGCTTCCTAGTGGAAACACCTCCCTTTTCTCCAGCAATTATAAAGACTTTAGGATTTAATTCTCTAAATAGCGTCTGTGCTGTGTGTCTATACCTGCAGCGAGCAGATGGTACGACTGTTTCCTGAGGAGCTAACTGAGCAACAACTACAAACAGCCAGCCCTTAACCTCAGCACTCAGTGCAGTAACATTGAGAGTACACATTGTGGCAGGAATCACCAACTAGTCCTTAACAGAATTAGCCCTTAACAGAAAGCAAGCCAAACGTGAAGGCAAGATAAAAACCCTTGACCCAAACCAAGCCCACACATATTCAGGTATTTTGAATAATATAAGTTTATATAATCCTTGACATTTCTTAGGCATGCCTATGTTGTGCTTTCTGGGATGGAAGGTAAGGGATAGAGCATCATCAAGCTCTTAGAAATCAGATCATCACAGAAAAATGCTGGTTTGTAATTGTTCCCAACCAGTTCTGCAGACCTAAGCAGTTCAGACAGTTCGGAAACATTTCCATACTCACTGGTGCTCACGTGAAGCAAACTAAACTGTGGCCTGACGTCTACCCACCTTCTCTAAATGAGTGTATCACATTTCTTTATTTACTTGAAATTTTTCGCTAGTTAATCGCTCCCTGCCTCTTTTTCAACTAAACAAAACAAACAAACAAACAAAATGAATCAGGGAAACACAAAACAACTTAAGGCAAAGCTTTTCAAAGTGTAAAGGAGATTTGGATACCCAAATGCTACTGACAGTGGGTCTTGTTTTGGGAACATAATTCCCTTTTGTGACTTTGGAAGGTGCACAAAACCCCTGTAGATGATTATGCTGATGGGTTTATTAATTGATATCATCTGGATTTTATGTTATTTAATCAACATCTGAGCTCTTACTGCAAAAGAAACTTAAATTGACACCCTCACTCCTTTCTGCTCAACACTCCCTAACCTGTCGTCTTCAATATACGAATATAATTTGCAAGTCTGACAAGGGCACAAGTCCCATTACATCCTATCACAGAAATTAGAAATGAATCAATAAAAACCCAGGCAAACTCCTGATCAGCTCGTTCCTACCACGCAATGTGGAATTCTTCACATTTTACCCCTAATCCCACATCTGATCAAACTGAAATGTCTTCAGGGTCAGGAATGTCTCCTCTTCCTTTCGGTATTTCTTTCACAGTCTAATCACATCTCAGAAAAGCTGGTATTTTGTGTGTCTATGCGTCTTATCTTCAGCCTTTGTATATTTTGTGCTGTTTAATGCTGAAGAAATAATTCAATGACATACTTCATGTGATGGGGAAAAGCTTAATGGAGGAGAAATGCTGGCATGGCCCGAGTTAAGAGATTAAATCCCTTTCTTGGCATATCCATTTTTACTGTGTCTTTCAGTACAATTTTGACACGGAATTTTCCTGGCATAACTCACACAGGTTTCCCTCTTCCCCTTCACGCCATGCTGCGTAGCTCTGTGTTTTGGTAAATCTCATCTATTAATAGTTGCCCTCTGTGGCTATAAAAAACCAGCTCAGTAGTCCAAAGCCAACCCTTGCTAGGGGAGCAGCTGTGGAGGCCTGAAAGCAGGCAGGACCCGGCATCACACAGCAAAGCCTTTTCTTGGCTCCGTGTCAGAGCAAACCGATTAAATAAGGCCACAGTCAAGCGAACGGAAAAGGAGCCCCTTCCCTGCGAGAGAGGGGGAGAGAGGCTGACTCCAGCACCAGGCTGGAGAAACATCAGGGTATTTCCATTTTCTCACTGACATTTTCTTTTTCTTTTTTTTTTTTTTTTTTTTTTTAACTCAGCAACCCCCCCCTCCTGTGTCTTCCTCGCTCCACCCTTCTGCCAAGTCCCAAGAAAACCTTGCACTTAAAGAAATAGGACAAAGACGTCATCGCAGTGAGTGTCAAAGGTCGGGGGGTAAATTTTAAGGTCTAGTCTACTTTTTTTTTGTTGTTTGATTGATTTGACTGATTAAAGCATTTCTGCTCTTCCTGTGCTTTCAGCAGCATCCTGGGTAACTCAGGGGAAATTCAAACCAACCAGCTGTGATCTGTATTACAAAGTGAAGGCTGGAAATACACCATAAGGATGTTGATGGGGCTATACTGGAAAGGGTGAAAGGAGAGGAATATTGTCTCCCGGTAAAGGGGCGAATGCTTTTATGTGAATCAGAATGGGAAATACTCAGCTTAGCAGAGGATACAAGGAGTTCCTCATCCTCTCAGCGCTGCAGGGCACCAGTCCCATCGCAGAGGGGCTGGTCGGTGACAAAGTACCCGGCTGCAGGCAGCAGGAAACCTCCCTGCATTTCACTTTGAATTTTCATTGGCATGAACTAAAGTTCTTGAAAATCCTTCAGAATTGCTGAGTTTCAGGGACTTCCATGCAAAGCATGCAATGCCACAGCCATCACAAGGGTCGGCAGGGAAATGGTAAGGGAGCCTCAAGTCCTCTGGAAACCAGGCTCAGGCTCCCAGCACTTAGAGCATGCCTGGTGTGAGGCACTTCCACAGCCAGTGCCACATCACTTCATCACTTTCCACATTTCATAGAACCACAGGATGGTGGGGGTTGGAAGGGACCTCAGGACATCATTGAGTCCAACCCCCCTGCCAGAGCAGGGTCACCCAGGGCAGGACACACAGGAACAGAGCCAGGGGGGTCTTGAGAGTCTCCAGAGAAGGAGACTCCACAACCTCTCTGGGCAGCCTGGCACAGGCTCTGTCACCCTCACAGGGAAGAAGTTTCTCCTCATGTTGAGGTGGAACTTCCCGTGTTTCACCTTGTTACCATTATCCCATTACCTCTCATCCTATCCCAGGGCACCACTGAAAAGACTGGACTCAGAACTAATCCCTGGGGAGCACCACTTAGAGGTTGCCAGCTGGACTCTGCCAGTGACAGAAAGTGCCAAAAGCCTGGCTGAACTCAAGGTAGACAACATCCACTGCCCTCCCTGCATCTACCCATTCAGTCCCACCATCACAGAAGGCTATCAGATTAGTCAGACACGACTTCCTTTCAGTAAATGCATGCTGGCTACTGATGCTGGCTACTGTTGATAACCTTCTTTTCTCCCATGTGCTGAGATATGATCTCCAGAATGAGCTGCTCCATCACCTTTCCAGGGATGGAGGTGAGGCTGACTGGTCTGTAATTACCAGGGTCTTCCTTCTTGCCCTTTGTGAAGACTGGAGTGACAGTGGCTTTCCTCCAGTCCTCAGACACCTCACCTGTTCTCCATGATCTTTCAAAAATGATGGAAAGTGTTCCCTGGGGACATTTCACCTTGAAAAACTGATGGGAATGATTTGGGAAAAAACCAACAAAATCCTGTGCTGGGGAAATTAGCTACTGCAGCTTTCCACTGAAGTCCTCAATTTATTGACACAACAAGGATATAGCACGAGAAGCAAATTTATTCCATATTATCTAATGGCAGTATAGCTCAAAAGTTGCATTTTGAGGCAGCAGAAGGAATTTTATTCTCCAAAGCCTTGTAACTGAACCCCGCTGAAGCTGCCCTCACACAAACCAGCGATGACGCATCTTTTCAACATCTAGGGCCAAAATGATTTTTAGAAGCATTGCAGGTAATTGCCCCTGATGTCATTCCAAACCACTGCTGTTTCCACTATTTTACCATCACTGATGTAACCCAACAAGTGTCAACAGCAAACAAGGGCTGCTTCTGCAATTATTGAATTAACGGAAATAACACATTTCACAACAAACCGCTCGCACATATCAACGGCCGCGACCAGAGCTTTAACCAGAACTTAGGTGGGATGTTCTGTGTTTCCAAGGTGTGTTATATGGTACTCAGACATCTGGGTACCTTCTAAAATAATTGGTCTGCAGGGTGTGGATTTAATCGATCTTTTTCACTGAGGTGGATTGGCCACAAGAGTCTTTAAAACAACGGTAGAAAGAAATGGCTGAACCTAATTCCCCTGAAGAACTTTAGAAAGATCAAATTAGGCCAAACACTCTAATCTTGGTTTCAGTCAGGTCCGTTTTTAGCAGGGGTCCCTCTAGCAGGGTCCCTCCTTTAAAAGAAAAAGGAAATTAAAAATGAAAAACAGCACTGGGGAAAAGTTAAGCGTGCACTTCAAACTCACACATGCCAGGAAATTTAGAGTTAAAGGTGAAACTCCACCCTAAAGAGCTCCATACTGGAGATATTTCAGCGAACAAACATAACGTGTTCTGAAATACAAAGACCCAGTAGGGTGCACTAGGTATGGAGTTTCAGCCTTCACTCCAAATTTCCTGGCTTTTTGGAAGTTTATTAGAGTTTCATACCCCAAACATTTAAGTCCTCCAAGAAGTTTCCTCAGTGCAGCTCACTCTGATACTGTGGAAGCCGAGAACAAGCACTCTGATGGTGTAGCCACCCATCCAGTATTAATGAACCTGAAAACACTTTCTTGCACATTTATGTTAATTTGGGGCACCAAAATTATGCTCAAACTAGGTAGTTTCAGTTGAGTTACCCAGCCACTCTGCACGGTATATCTTAGTGGTGGGCAGCTGCAAAAGCGATGGGACAGCTCCACACTGTCCTGATCCTGGGGTGTTTGAGGGACAATTAATTCTTCTTGCTGCAGTTAAGAGACAATAAATGAAGACATCCACTTGTAGAGCTTCCCCCCAGACTGCGCAGAGGAGAGAATCTATACAGAAGGGATGACCTGCCTTGGGGGAAGAAGGAAGACAGAACAGGGAGGAGGCAGACAAGGACTTAAGACATCAGGAACTGCTGCCAAAAGTTCAAACACTGGGCCACTAGACACAGACTGTGCTTCTTGCTGTTGCCTACAGATCTACCTCTGCATCCTTTCTTCTTCAATCTTTTCCAAGACTTTCCTCTTTTCTATCACCTTTCCATTTAGTTAATCCCCTCCTCACTCCATTCCAGCTATCAAATTTAAACATACACAGGTACCCAAATACCCTGACGTACACTCCTCATCCCTCTGGAATCCCCCAACAGGCCAACAAACTAAATAAAGACAGACTACAAAAAAAGACTGGAAGAAATCTTAATTATTTTTTTTTTTCACCAGATCAACTGATTAATTCGCGGAGAAAAAGGACAAGTTTTCAAGATCAGAAACCCTTCTTTGTATTATCTTTTTTTTTTTTTTCCTAACACTATTAATTGGCTTAAGAAAAGACACCCCTCCTGCTGCTGAAACCTGCCTTACTTGTAAAGCTTCAGCTCTCCCAGCTACATCAAGATCATCACTGCTAAGAAGATCACAGCCCTGGCACACTATTATCTGTTTCTTCTGTTCAGAACTTGCATCTCTTTTCCCAGTGTTTCCATTACATCTGCTGAGGCTGCAGGCAAGTTCTCTGTGTCATAAATATATTTTTCTACCCCAAAATATAAACTACTTACAGGAACTGCTATTTTCTGAGTAATCACACTTTTGGGTTGGCTTTCTCCATCGGCATTAAGTTCACAGATACTGGGCAAAGGCAGAGCTGCTGGGCCAGTATTTGTCTCTCTGCTCAAATCAACATGTTCAGCTGAGACTATATAAAGAAAATTCACCTTCTCCTTCTCACCTCTTCTCCTGAACCCTGTAAACCTACTACGTGAAGGCATCAGTAATGATGAGGTTCTGAAGTGTGGCTGCACACAGCAAACTCCCCCAAGACACAGCACAAGTCAGCATCATCTCTTTTGAAAGATTTCTGTACATTGCCACTGGCACCAATAGTGAAGGGATCATTAGGAAAACAAAACCAAAACAACTGAAGTAGTTTGCCCAAGTCCAGCAAGCCACGTGAGAGGGAAAGTCAAATGCATCGTGTTCATGGATGCTATAAATGGAGTATGGTGGAGGTGGCCGCTCTGGACTTCCCCAGGGGGCAGCTATTGCTTACAACAATTGCACTTCAATTCCTGTCAGCAAAGAAGCCTGAGAGATAGAATGGGAATTGCAGTTCTAAGTATCGCACCCAGTTAAGTTTGCCACAGTTGCATCTTTCTCTGTGTAAGGTGCAACCTCCTGAACTTGCAGAAGATTTCAGCTGCTGCTACTTAAAACCACGAAGGGCACCTGACACCCACTGCTGGAAAGAGGCTGCACCCAAATGGAGGGGAGAAAACCAGGGCAATGAAGGCAAAGCCCCACAGCACTTGAAAGAGGCATGCTGGCCATGATCAAACTGTGGGTCTGTGTGGGAGATGGTGCAATTTGAATTGAGCAACAAAGAGAATACACAAGCTTAGACACACTGATACTCTTCAGTAGATGGGAGGGGATGAGCTGCACCTTGTTTGCTTAACCAGCAGCTGGTTAAGAGGTTGCTGGAGAGCATCCATGGGGCATCTAGTCCTGGAGGATGGAGGGCTGCAGAGCAGCGAGAGGCAGATTCACTCCTTGTCAAATCTGTAGACCCTGCACTTGCAAATCATCCTGGCAATCTCTTTTCAGTGGTACCCTGGGATAGGATGAGAGGTAATGGTAGCAAGGTGAAACACAGGAAGTTCCACCTCAACACGAGGAAAAACTTCTTCCCTGTGAGAGTGACAGAGCCTGGAACAGGCTGCCCAGAGAGGTTGTGGAGTCTCCTTCTCT